>JAAAKE020152592.1:2196-12572 GCA_010014785.2 Anisolabis maritima
GAAAAGATATAGAAAAAGATAGGAAGACCATTGCCATGGTAACAAAATATAAACCTCCCCCCGTGGCCGAGAGTTTAGATATATTGACATTGTCAATATTGTTAACATTAAAAATCAAGGGGCCCTGTTCTTTGGTGCAGAGCTAAAGGCTTTAGGTACCAAAGGTCAGTGGATCGCTTCCCGTCCTGAGCGACAAAAATTTATTAAAATTATATTGCCTATCAATTAATTTAAATATATAAGGGCGGAGTCTAAATGGCCTAAGATGCCAAAAAAAAAGCTAAGGGTATGGGTTCGGATCCCAGGCAGTCCGATGAAAATTTATTTAATTTAATTAGATACCAATTGATGTAAATAAATTTGACTGGATTGTATCGTTAATAAATATATTATGTTTAGAAGTCTAAACACCCTCAGTAGACTTAAAAAAATTCCTATAAATCCTGTCCTTTGGTGCAGAGTTAGAGGTACCAAAGGTTAGAGATTAGCTTCCCGTCCAAAGCGACAAAAATTTATTTAAATTATATTGGATACCAAATGATTTAAATAAATATGGACGAAGTCTAAATGGACTCAGATGCCTAAAAAGACTAAAATAATCCTATTTGGTAATAAACGGAATTTAATTGTTAATTTAATTAAATTTTTTTTATAATTTTAATAATTGATTATTACACACAAACGAAAAAATAAAAGCTAATTAAAATTGTGAACCTAGGAGTACCGATGCAATAAATCTGGTGTGACAGCATATAACACTATGTTCCTTTGGTAAGAGAAAGTTGTGTGATGTGCGACCGACACCATGAGTGAAATATGGATAAGATGATAAGATTATAAAAAGAATTTATGCTATTGGTGACTTTTTGTTTTTATTTTTATTCTATATAATTATATAATCAAATTTATTTTTAAGAATGAAATTTTTTTTAAAACACTTCGGCATTTGAAGACATATAGACTTTAATTAATATTAATTATGATATATGTAATCCAGACAAATGATTTAAATAAATTTTAATCGGACTGCGATCTGAACCCACACTCTCGTTGGCTTTTAAGGTTATCAATATTGACAATGTCAATATCTTTAACCTCTCGGCTAGGGGGGCAAATGAAAAATTTAAAAGATTATTATTATTACTATTATTATTTAAAATAAGTTTTGATTATCAAATTTTTTTATTAAATACCTTCCAACATATTCAACTTCAGAATCATTTTGTTCTTCAGTAGTTGCGTTATTTTCTATTGTTGATTGCTGAGTTGAAGCAAAGACAGTGTTTTCTGTTCCTGTAGCGGAAGGGAGGGTATATGAAGCAGCTGCTGCCGCAGCCGCTGCAGCTGCGGCGGCTGCTGCAGCTGCAGCTTTGTGTTGTTCCAGTTCTAACTGATTTGTTTGTCTTCCAGTACCCGCAGCTAATTCTGGTTTGAGATCACATTCAGAAGCAAATGGAAGATTCTGTTAAAAAAAATTAAAATAAATTAAAGAAAAATTTTCATTATATATAAGATAGGTGTGAAACAAATTTTAACTATAAAAAAAATAAAAGACTTTTAAGAAATAATATTTTATACATAATTAATCTTCCATCTGTTTAATAAGACAAGCGTTACGTTTTGTTTAGCCATAAGATATTATTCGTCCTATATAAAAACAATGTGGAGTGTAAAAGTTAATCTTTAAATAATTATAAAATTTGCTGTTTTTTTTGTTTTTATATAATCGCTATAATAATTTGTCTAAAAAAACAAAATGCTTTTTTTGGATGATACAGATTGATTATGGATAAAATATTTTTTGAGTGTTTTGTTATTTTAATATATATATAAAACAGATAGAAATAAATATGACATATAAATATACAGTACAGGAACCGTTTGAGCGAGATGCTTGTCAAATTCCTCTTCCTGTTGTTTCATTTCTTGTAATTTACGCATTTTTTCTTCCAGATCTTGTTTTTGTTGTGACATTTGTTGCTGTAAATTTTGTAATTGTCGAATCACCTCTGGATTTGCTAATATACTAAAGAAAAAAATGTTTTTAATAAATTGTTGAAGAGAAAAATAAAATTTTAATTAATAAAACCTTTCAAGACCGGTGGTCACTTGAGTAGGTTGAGGAGAAGGAGCCGTATTATCGTCGTCATCATCAGATCCATAATCGAAATCTAATAATTTTTTATCAAATTTTACCTATTGAAAAAATATTAAATTAAGGATTAAATATATAAAAGATTTTTTTGCTCTCATTTAAAATGGTCCGAATAAGAATGAATGAGAGTCCTAAACATTCTCAAATACAAAAATAATCTATTACAAAATTTTCCCCCTAAATATTAAAAAATTTTTTTTTTTTACAATTTTGTAAGTTACTTTTTATTACATATATTGATAATAAATAATGATATCTATTTAGCAAATTAAAATTTGTTTATCATTTTGGTTTATTTATAAATTTATTATTTAAATGGTCACCTCTTTTTTAGAGATGGTAAATTTTCATTCTGTTCAGATTTCAGATACAGGAAAAACTTGATTATCCTGACCTTAGTCATAAGGACGCGAGGAACCTAACTTTTTTTAGTCCTCAAAAGATGAAGACTATCAAACAAACGAAAATTAGCGATTTCTTCAAACCTTACTAGTTTTAAAGCTATGAGGCTTCATAATATTTTTATTTATGTACAAATCTATATTTTATATACAGGCATACCTAGTTTAACGCTCAGGATGCGTTGCTGGAAAAAGAGCGTTAATAGAGGTACTATTTGTACTAGAATATGGGGTTTCGTTCCTTCTACATTTTTGGGATATTAGGGCAAATTTTAAGAATAAAAACAACTTTTGACAACGTAATTTTTATAAAAATAATATGTATTCCATTTTAATGAAAATTCCATTAAAATAAATTAAAATTCAATAAAAAAACAAAACAAAACATAATAAAAACTTAAAAAAATTACATAACATAAATAGTTTTTAATTCACTTGTTTTTGATGAAGCCATCTAAGGTTAATTGCTTTGGAGTTTTTCTTTTTTCTTTCAATAATTCAAAGGTTTAAAACTTCCCGTTTTATTGAGCAAGGCCTTTCAAAGTTCGGATCATTTTCCAATGAATTTTGAATGATTCCAATGTTATGTTCTAAACATTTTTTTGTCGGGACTTTTTCAGGAGGATCTTCCGATTCTGAAGAGGAGTCTGTGATTTCTATTGGTATTTGCGTCAAACTATCAATAAGGTCTTCATTGGAGAGATCGCGTTGATCATTTTGAATTAATTCTTGCACATTTTCCTCGTCAACTTCCTCAAATCCACAGATGACCGATTTGAGCGCTATAACGAAACAGCGCTAAACGAGGTAGTGTTAAACGAGGTATGCCTGTACGTTTATTTTATTGTATGTTTCAATAAGGTTGTTGTAATATTTTTTTAATTTTTCCAGATTTTCTCAGTAATCTCTGAATCACTTAATTATTCTGGATAATTAAGTTTTTACTGAATTTTTATCAGTTTTTTTTATTCTTTTATAAAAAATATTTATTAGAATAATCTTGATGCTCTCCCGCTAGCATCTCTTTAAATTAAATGAATTTTTAAAAATCACAATTATAATTTCATTTTAAAAACATTAAATAAATGTTTTTCTACTCTATCAATATACACAATTACCTGAAATATAATTATCTTTTTGTTTTCTTGAAAACAATATGAGTAATTCTAATAACAGAAAGTTACTAAGTAAAGTTGGGTTATATTAGGAATGCATTTGAAGAGTGGAGTGTAGTGTGTAGAGCTTTAACACCAACAAAACTAGAAATGGCTTAATTAAAACTTAATTTTAATATTTTATTTATTTATAAACTTTTAAAATATAAAATATGAAAGAAATAATTATTTACAATGTATATAAATCTAAAATAAAAGTGAATAAAATTAAAGCAAGGGACCGAGAGTTTGAGAAATTTCCCCCTCAAATATTTTGCAGCCAAAATTTTCCCCGCTTAATCAAAAAATTTAAATATCCTCGTTCAAGGCTTTTTGCACTGTATCCATCCTACTTTTTCATTATACGCGTTTGAAGGAAGGTAATCTAGGACGTTGACGAGAATTAGATTAATATATAGACACAGGAATAAGATTTTAAATAAATTATAATTATAATTTTATTATGAACATAACCCCCCTCCAATTTTTTAAAAAAAAAAGTATGTTTTTATTTATTTTTATAATGGTCTCTTTAACAAATTCAGGAAATATTAAGCAATGAAAATTTGTGATCCTCTTTTTACTTTTTTTTTTTTCATTGGCATCTGAAATCACTTTTTAGTTGTACAAATTTTTTTCTTTTCTTTTTTTAAATCTTTTAAACCAGTAGGTTTTATCCCAAAACTCTATTAAGATAGGTTTACCATGTATATATAATAAAATAGTTAAATGAAAAATTATAACGTCCTAAATTGTATATGCAAAGACATTTTAGATTTTAATTCATATCCAAGTGACTGTTGAGATATATCTTATATAATATATAAGATATAGGAAGAGATAAGCAAAATGTTATAGATTCGATTCAGGCGTGGCCCTTCCTATGAAGGGAGGAGTCGTGAAGATTGCTTAACACCCTTCCTCACGCCATATATATACGACTCTAACTAAATAATGAAAATTTTAGAAGCGGAAAAAAATTTGTTTTGCCAAATGAGAAAAAGATATTAAAATTTTCTTTGGACATTTTAGAAAAACTCGCCGGTCTTGCTAAGCACTCCCCAAAGTCACTTCAATATAAATAAAATATAAAAGAAAAAAATAAATATTTACTTGTTCTGATTCCTGAGTAGCTTTTTCCTGTTGTTGTTTGATAAGTATATGTTGGAGTTGTTGAAGTTTTTGGATAATATTTATATCTACAGTAGGACCAATTACAGGGAGTTGTCCTTGTTTTCCTAAAAGACTAGATTGTCCTAATTGCATAAGAGCATTATTTGCAGCATCAATTTGAGATGGTGCTAAAGATATCCAGCCAGGGTTAACAGTGGTATCGGTAGGTGCTTTCGTAGTTGCTGAAAAAAATAAATTATTAAAAAATTCTTGAAAAAAATAACAATATAAATTGTGTACTTACTTGTACTTATTATACCAGCAATAGTACCGTTGCTCGATACAGACACATTTGCTGCCTGTTCTTTATGAATTGGATGATTAGGGTCGGCTAAATCAAATAATGGTTGAATAACCTCAGATTGAAATACTGAATTTTTTTGCCAGAGGTTCAATACTCGTATTACTTTACTCTAAAAAATCATTAAAAAATTATATTATGGAGTATGAAAAATATTTTAGATATGACATAATTCTCATTGGTCTTCAATAAAATTTTATATATTAAAAATTTTGATTATTCTCACATAGTCAATTTACTTTAATTCAAAAAATTAAATACTTAGGTTTAGAACAATTTTTCTTTTTCTTTAATTTTCACTCTATATATATTGTATATGTATCTTATAAAAATTGAGTCACCATTTTTTTAATTGTTACGTCACTTTAGATATATTTAATGGGTACTATCAGATGAAAAACTATTTTCTTTTCATATAAAATTTGTTTATTTTTATTTTGTATAATTTATTTTATTATTTATGATTTGTTTTAATAATTTTAGTAACTATCATTTAGTTATGTACAGTTATCTTCCAGTATATTTTTTAGAAGATCTTTTAATCAATCACATCATCTAACACGTCTCTAATTGCATTTTACATTGTAACTTAGGAATATCTTTTCTAATTAAAAGATTGAAAGTCAATTGCAAGATTTTTTTTGAAAAAATAAATGTTACTGATGATAAATACAAATGGAACCGGAAAAATAACAAGGAATCAAATAATTACAATTATATGAAATAATAAAGTTTTGTTTTTGTATTTGGAAGTGTTTTTCTTCTCTATTAAAAAAAAGGGTATCTTTTGCAAATATCTAATATAACTTGAAATTATAAAAATAAAATATAATATATATATATATAACTTATTATCAAATCAACCTTGTCTTCTGGCGGACATCGGAAAAGATGTATAAAGGTATTTTGGAGATTTTTTGCAAATCGTGGTGCAAATACGTCTTTATCAGTTCCAAATTGATGTCGCGATTGTCTAACTATTGAATCTATAACGTAGAGGCCAGGAACTTTATATTCTGGTTTACACTAAAAAATACAAAGAAATAAAATGACATATTAAAAAAAACATTTTGCTTTTAACTCTGCTAAAAGGCTGATTTCAAAATCTTGTTTTGAAAGTCGAAATCATGGGTCAAGTAAAAATTCAATAAGCAGAGCTTCGAAAATATTTAGGCCGAATATAATTTTTTCAAAATGATAGGTTGAATCATAGATTTAGGCCATTTTTCCCAAAAACTGATTTCGGACCTTTTAGAACTAAGCCCCAGATATAGATTGTGATTTTTTAATCTTTATACAAGTGTAGATTTGTAAACTATCAAAATTTTTCAATGAACACTACTAAATATGTAAATATAAATATAAATTGAATATCACATTTGAAAAATAAAAAATTTAATTAAATATAAAAATCCTTTTTGAGAGATTAAGAAATGATAAAGTGAATAAATATTGAAAGAATTCCAAATGACATTTATATGTGGATAAAAATAAAAATTAAGTTTCAAGGTTATGTCAGTTTTCAAAAATTTTATTTACCTTTTGTATGAATTTTTCTACACTTTGGACCACATGTTTATAAAATTTCAATGCTTTTATTGCTCCCCGTGTTATAGAAGTCATTTTAGCTTTAGAAATCGGCGGCTTAACATCATAGAGAGCCGAAAGCTGTAAAAAGTGAACAAATATTAAAAATAAATTCATTATGAAAATTAGTTTATTAATTACAAATTTAAAATACTAAATAAAAAAGAATTAAAAGAAATAAAGTTATTATAAAAAATAATAAAGAAAATGATGAATTTGTAATTTGAAAGAGTACTAACCTCTGCATTAAAAGCTTTTACCGCATCCATTTTATTTTTTTATTAAATAAACAGAAATCTAATTAGAAATACATATTATTATTTATAAAGGAGAAATCAAAATAGTAAATAGAAAACATAATTATAATACGGAATTTGAGACATGCTCCAAGATGGCTTTCCATCCATTACTTGGTTGCGCTTGCTTGATGCCAACGACCAGTGTGACGCTTAACAGAGACGACATTTCTGATCAAATTTTCTCTTTAGGCGCTTTTTTTGAATTTATGATAAAATTTATTGAAATTAAGCATAAACTAATATGCCCAGTATATTACCTATGGACTCAAATTAGATATTAAAAAATAAAAATTGGTATATATTTTATTCTTAAAAATTTTTTTAAATTTCTTTAAAAACTAAGAAACATTTAAAAATTCACTTGATGAAAAATATAAATTTTACTAGAAAAGTTTTTTCTAAATGTTTGTCATCCCCTAAAAGATAATTTGAAAATTTTTGTTTTAAATATTTTCTAGTAAAAATTTTCAAATTCTTTTGGATGATCTAGAAAAAATTCTAACACGAACACCTTCATTTCAACCTAATAAATATAAATCAACTATTGTTAGTTATTAAATACTCACTATCATACTATTAATTAATAATAGTTATTTAATAGAAATGAGGCGATTAGCCGAGGGGAGTTAAATATAAAATTGGTGGAACTCTATGTTTATTTGTCAAAATATATATAAAAACTAACAGGTTGTCATGTTATAAATTGTATTCCTTCTTTTGGTGTATAATCTTATATCATAGACTATCCAGGTTCAAATCCAACTCAACTCAGGGCAAAAATCTATTCAAATCGATGTCATGTCACCTCCTTGAGAAGGAAATAGGAAGACCCAAGTATAATCCCTTGAAAGTTACTTCCCGGATTGTATCAATTTCTGACATAAATGACTGAAATGAGTGATTTAATATACAGGTATTTGTTTTCTAGTTACACACGAAGGGCCATTTTTATGTGCATGGACAAAATAAAAATAATTGAAATAGTAAAGGAATGTAAAATAGGATTTGATTGGTCAAAATAAGGTAAAATTTGGCCCAATTTTTTTTCCCCTGTTAATTCCTTGTTTGAAATACGATAAAATATTGTTTTCCATAAGAATCACCAAGTCCCTCATCAATTATAATAATAATAATTTTATTTTTATTCTTACTCTAATGTACAGCGTGCTCGTTTCATATATTAAAATTGGAATGATACTAAAATACTTTTCCAGTTTATAATAATCAAAATCTGTATGTCAATATAGCTTACGATGCAATGCAATTAAAATAACAATTAGAACATTTTTTTTATTTATATATTAAATTATTAAATAAATAAATTTTAAGATATGTGGATAGTAGAAATTATGGTATACATATAAATTTATTTTTATTAAATAAAACATTAATACAATAATTCGGTCAATCATTTTTCAAAATCTCTGCTACTAACTAGATTTAAGGTGGTGCAGGAATAGGATCGGGTTGTGCCTCCCAAGAGATCAAATGATTAGAAGGCACCTTGTACAGCTCAAGGATTACTAGTTGGTTAATTTCTGGATAAGGGCGGACCCATGTACTAGGAACAAATAAACGGCGTTGAGGGCCCATAACTGGCCAGTATCGTCCTATATTGTTACCATTCACCCAGGCGATTCCCTAAAAATAAAATTGTTTTTTTAATATATTTATAAAAATAAATGACACTATTGTTAAAATACAATTAAAAAATTTTTTTTTAGTTTTACTTTATTGGATTTTTGGAAATGACATCAAAAGAATAAACTTTTTTAAAGTAATAGAGGTATTTTGGTTAAAGATCATTATAAAGAGCAAAAGAATATCTGTGAATTGAAGATCTATTTTCTCTATTCATTTTAATAATAAAAAGATAATCACTATTTTTATTATTCTATTATGGAAAAAATAGTAATTTTCAGAATAAAATGATAAAGTCCAGTATTTTTTTCTGTGTATACTAAGGTAGGCAGTTCGGCTACTTTTATATATGTGCACAGTCTAAATGAATAAATGGAAAACAAATAATTTTTTTCTAGAAAATTCGGTGTATTTGAAAATTTCTCCTTATATTTTTTTTATTAGGGAATTGGAGAAAAATATAAGAACATTCAAGCTGGTGAAGTGATGTTGTCTGCGGTGCTCCCAAGCCCCTCCCGGGTTCTAGGGGAGCTAGGAAAAGCAAACACACAGAATATAATAAATTATAGCAATATAAATAAGTTTTAAAATATTAAAACAAAATTTATATTACATTGTTGTATTTTTGTTGGTGGAATTGAGTGAGATATTTTTGAGTCCAATCATGAGAGTATTGGACCCATACCCACCTATAAAAATACAAACTATCATTTTGGTTAACTATATACTGCTATTAATTCTTTAGAACAAATATAATAAAATACATAATAAAAAAATGTATATTTTATTTAAGGAAAGATTTCTTATTTTGTAGAATGGATGTATAAATTAAGAAATGTCAAAAAGAGAAAATCTAGGCACATATAATTTTATTATATAAAATAAATTGTGAAAATATGTATTTAAAAAAATGAAATTAATAAGACGAAATTATTTGAATTATATTAAAATAAAAATTAATTTATTTAGCCAGAGAAAATATTTACTTGAATATGACAATCCATCTTCAAACTTGAACATTCAATTATTTGAATTTACAAAATAACACAATAAAATAATTTCAACAATTTCATTTAATAAATATATAAATGAGAAACTAATTTAAAATAGAAATTTTTTATATCTAAGGACATAAGGTTCTTTTTCGACGATTTGCTTTAAATAATTTTCTAACCTAAATGTTTGTGTTTGTTACCTTTTTTTTTTAAATTATAATTATGTGATTAAATATTTAATTTAAAATAAATTATATAGCGCAATATTGTTTTCTAATTGAGTAAGAGTTTTTAAATTTTAAATCCTAAATCCCTCATGCATTTTTTATGAGCTTCTATAAGATCTTGACATCTTTCTTCTCCTTTTTCAATTATACTAAAATAACAAACAGATTAAATGTAATTTAAAATAGTTTAATTAAAATAATTTTTTGAAAAATTTCATACCAGGCATCTCTGGCTTTTTTTGTTTCGGGACAGGCGCAGCAAGGCTTTAGTGGTTTAGCTTGATTTGTTTGTGGATTATCACTTTTAGAATTTCCTGAACCCATTTTTGTTCAAATGAAGTTTTGAAATTCTTTGGAAAATTATTAAAATGATTTTTCTTTATAGTTATAATTTTTCTCAGTTATCATGGGTCAGGTTTTTTTTTTTTAATCAGTGATGCCAA
>JAAAKE020152614.1:0-12571 GCA_010014785.2 Anisolabis maritima
GAAAAAAAAAATTTTTTTTTTAGTATTTTTTCAAAATATCTTAAAATCGTCGAATTACGTCTCCTTCATGTAGAAAAGGGAAAGAACAAAAAGAATTTCGAAAGAGAAAAAAAACTCAAATAAAATATTTATAGCCCGCACCCCGTGGCCGAAAGGCTAAAGATATTGACAAGATGCTGAAGACCAAATATATAATAAAACTTATAATAAAAATAGGGTGCAAATAAAAATTTTAATTTTTATTATATTTTTTTTCAATTCACCAATCCTTCCTCAGAACTGCTCACTTCCCAAGCAAAAAAATGCATGCATCTGAAGGTAGCAACGATTTTGAAATGCTCTTATTTAATCAATCAAAGAGTAAGAACTATTTGGGTTGGCTATCAAATTATATAGCTATATTTTAAACAACAGAGACACCCAAATTAATAATTTACCTATCATAAATTTTGTTCAAATGTCTATTCTTGATAGAATGCATATTTTATAATTAATAGAGGCAATAAAACTATTTAATTTAAGATAATAGCCATTTGATAATAATGAGTTAGTTAAATTATTAATTTGAATGTTTGATATATTTATTTTTGATTTTTAAATCAATTTAACAAAATTATAATTTCTTATAATTTTATATTATTTTTTTTTTTTGCATTTCTCTACCTAATTATAAACATATTTATTTATCATCTATTTATTTATTTTTGGACATAATATATATTATTATTAAAGTAAAATTTACAATTTAACAAAAATATCAACATTTTTGAGCAAAAATATTTTTAAAAGAGTTTTTAAGGGTGTATTTATTTAGTTTATATATATATTTTGGTTGAAGAAACGAAACGACTTTGCAATTGACTTCAAAGTTGAGATGATTTTTAAAATTTTTTCTCTTTTAGCAAAGCAGGAATTAATAATCATCTGGAAGACATTGCACAAAAACATGTATATATTTTTTTTTTTTTTTTTTTTTTTTTTTTTTTAATTATTATAAATTTTCCTCTACTGTTTTTCGTTCATGAGCGACATTTAAAAAAAAAAAAAAAATCAAAAATAAAGAAAATATATGAAGCGTTTGAACGAACCAACATTCCATTTTCTTTTTTTTTACATAATATTTATTTATTTATTTTTTTTTTTTTTCATTTCCACAAAATAGCAGTTGATAGTCTTAAAATTCGAACAAAAAAAAATCCATAATTATCAACGTACATCTATTATTTTAAAGAGAAAAATGTAAAAAAACTTGATTCCGGGGAAAGAAGTAGACGAGAGAAAGAAGAAGGAAGATCACAAGGGAAGACGGATAAATAAGGTCCTCGGAATCAAGATGAGAGAGACCAAGTAACACAACACTTAGAAACACTTTTTTCGTTTTATATAAAGAGAAAAAACATGTAGCTTTACAATATATATAATATTCATTATTATTATTATTTATTCTTATTCTTATTATTATTGAAAAAAGTCAAAGACACGAAAATTTTGTATTTCTTTTATTTTTTTAGTTTTTTTTTTTTTTTTTTCTTGTTCGAATCTTAAGACCCTGAATGAAATAAATTGATTATGATCAGCATAAGCGAAACGCAATCAGGAAAAGGTTTTATTTTTAAGGACACCTCTAAATTATAAAACATTTCCCTATCGTCAATTCAAAATATATTATTATTATTTATATTAATATTATTAATATTTATTTATTATTATTTATTATTTATTATTATTATTATTTTAAAAATATTTTAATATCACTTGTCTGTTTTAAGTTGATTGTGTATTTGTTTAAGCTAGACGCACACTGAAGAGGGTGGGACCACCTTGCAGCACACTGTAAAAATTCGCCTATTTACTATGAACTATCGACAAGTGGGATGGAGTTTTGCAGTGCGGCCCAATACGTTCCCAGTAAGTACGAGAATTTTAGCAATGTGATGCGATGCGGCCCTATCTGCTTCAGTGTGCGTCTAGCTTTATTGAGCCATTTTATAATCAATCTAAATAAAATTGAAAAAAAAAAAAAAGAAAAAAAAAGGGGGTTTTGGATATTTTTGAGATGCTACTATCCTCTGGAGAAATATATAAATATTTTTTATTGGGTATGTAAAAAAAAATTAATGTTATAAAATCCATCTTAAAATTTAGCCTAAGTATCTCTTTTATAAAATTTAATTTTTTTTTTTAGTTTTGTGAGTTAAAATTTTTCGCGAAATTTTTTTTGTTTCCAGAGTATAGGCTATAATTTTTTTTTTTATTAAAAAAATAAAAAATTAGCATCCCAAATATTTAAAACCCTAAAAAATAAAATTTTTTTTACAGAACAAGTAGTTATTTATTTTTTTTAATTTTTTTTATCAGTTTTTTTTTTACCTTCTTTTTGTTTTATAAAAAACGTCAGCTTGGAGGCCAGGTCGGGGGACTGGAGACGGTCCGTCCCCCCGGCGGGCCTCCGGGAGTAAGACACATATAGTGAATTTATTACACTAGACAAAATATACTTATATATACACAAATGAGGAAGTCTGGAGAGATTTCCGACCGAGGTGAACAGTCTTTGCTTTTATATATACAATTGGGAATATTTATTTTTTTAAGGTAGTTTAAAAAAAAGAAAAATTTTTAGAATATACCACAAAGAAAAGTAAATTAAAAATAAAATATTGCAGTTTATTCATGGGAAAAAGAGAGTAATTTAAATTTTAAAAAACGAACAGGGGATTTTTATTTTATTTATTACTTACGTCTTCCGAGAAGTTCCTTTTTGTTTTTATATTGTTCTCTAAATTTTAAAAATATTATTTTAAACATCCTATATCGAAAAATTGAGACTTGTGAGAATCGAAACCAGGTTACCCCTAGTTTCAAGTCTTTTTTATTTCTTAATTTAAAAATAAACAACCCCCCACCCACTTCTCGAAAAATTAAATAAATTTAAATTTAATTCTTCTAAATTAAATTTTTAAAAAATAGAAGGAGCCTATATAACCAAAATAGCTAATGTAATTCCGGAAATTCCTGCAAAAGATAAATATTTAGGCTTGAATATGCATATGATTTTTATTCTGAAGAATCATAATTATATGTATTTTTATAATGCGGATAAATTATCTGATTATATCTCATATAATCTCTCTCACCCACTTGTGGATCAAGTAATCTACAGGTTAGATAATTTATTTTTTTAATCGCACAAAAGTGGGAGGCATTTAGAGAGCATGATAATTGCAAATTCTAAATTCCTGCAAAAGAAATATTTAGCTTCGAGTAGCCATATGATGTCAGTATCTGAAATGATCTTCAGGCCGAGTGTGCAACAGCAATGAGCGCGTGATTTTGAACTGATACGGTTCGTATCCCAGACCCGAAACAAGTCTCCAATTTTTGTAACTATTTCACTTATTAATTATATTCGTTCATTTTATTAAAAAAATTCGGATTTTAAGAAAGAAAATTTTTAATATATCTAAATTTAAAAAAAAATAATTTTTCAGATTTCTTCTTTCCTAGTTTTCGAACTATTATCCCTTTCAAAAGTAATTAGACAATCTGTATCTTTTGTTTCCTGGATAATTAGGAGAGTAACATGAAATACAAAATCATCAAATTTCATGTTTTAGCTCTTATTATATTTATTATTTTTGGATTTCATGTAGTTCTTCCATTTATCCATTAAGACGAAACAAAAGATATAGGTTGTCCAATTACTTTTGTGTAGATATTATTTTATAGCTCAGTATTAATAAAATAAATTTTAAAGCTAGAAAATTTTTTTTTTTTAATTTGAATTTAAATAATTAAAAAACTTTTCTTAAAATTTTCTTTTTTGTTTTTAATTTAGAAAAAAACAATCATAACGATCAGTCTCGCTAAATTTTATTCCAAACTCAAGCGGCGGCAAATCCCGCCCTCTTTTTTTTTTCCTATTAAATTCGTACTCTAATAGGAAGCTATCTAAAGCGCAAATCTCTCCAGGCCGCCAATAAATTCGCTTTACATCAATTAATGTCTTATAAGACTAGACAAGAGACCCGTTTCCAAAGGAACACACACACTCTCGTAAAATTGTCCAAAATACTTGACGAAGGTCGAGAATTCCGAACGAGAACGTCCTCCTCTCTACGAAAAAAACAAAACAAGCAAAAGCAAAAGAGGAAGAAGGGAACACGTCCCAGCAAGAAACTCCTTCGACCTCGACAAGCAACAAAAATAACTGCACCCTGGCAGATAATATATATATATATTTTTTTAAATATATATATATCTATATATATATATATCTTTTATATTTAATACAATTTCTAACCACCTTCCATGAATGAATCAAAACATCTCTTTGGATTTGAATTATTTACTTTACCTTTAATATTTCGTTAATTTATTCAAAAGTTTTTTTTCTTCTTCTTCAATAATTCAATTATCATTTTATCGAACAAAATTAGAAATAAACTATCATTAAGGGAATCTTTTCTTAAATAGATCCCTTTTATCAGAGAAGTTCCTATCTTTTGGCGCTTTGGATGAGTGAAGGGCTCAAAAGAGGGGAGGGCCTGTTGCAAGAAAGAAAGAGGAAGAGGGCAAAAGCCCTGATCCAGAGGGCATTCTTAAAAATAAGCTTGAATAAAATTTCGAATAGGTTACAAAAGAAATTTATTGAACAAAAAGTTCAAATTATGCCTTCAGGGAGTACTGCCACTAATCTAATGATAAAAAAAAGGGCATATAAAAGAAAAGCTCCTTCTATTATATCATGATTTTTTAAATATAGAGAAATTGTAATTATGAATATTTATTAATTTTTTGTTTAAGAAAATGTTTTTTTTTTTCATTCGACGTGAAATAATTTATACGTCAATAAACAAAGACCATCGTTTTATTTATTGTTTGAAATTGTACTAAATTTTTTGTTTCTTCGGCATCTGAGGCCATATAAACTTTAAATGATATCCATATATATTTTAATTACGACAATTATCCAGACATATATATTTATATCAAATGGTATTCGCAATTGATTTAAATAAATTTTCATCGCACTGTCCGGGATCTGAACCCACATCCCCGCTTTTACAGTTATTGACAATGTCAGTATCTCTAACCTCTTGGCCGGGGGTATTTATACTCCACATGGCTTATTCATTTCAATCGGATTTTATATTTAAAAAAAAAATTAAAGAGGTGTTGGTGGCAAAGAAAAAGTCAAAGAAAATAAAACAAGGGGCTCTAGGAAATCCCTAAATAAAAAGGGATAATAGAAAATCCTTTAATAAAAAAGGGAAGATAAAATATCAAATGGGGAGAAGGAGGAGTTTGGAGTGACAAAATGAAAAATCCCAACATGTACAAATTTTTTTGCTAAACCGTGGAAAGAATTTTAAATTAAAATAAAAATGGGAAATTTTAAATAATTTCTTTAGAGTGCAAAGCTATTTGATAGAGAAAATTATCCCATCAATGGTTAATTAAATCATCTCGAATAGAAATAAATTCCTTTATATAATAAAACAAATTTCTTATAGATTTTGAATATAAGCGGGAAACAATAAATTAGACCGAGACCCATTATGAATTCTTGTGATATCCATTACAATCCATAAAAACATCAGAAATTGAAGTGTTTTTTTTATTTAGTCTTTTTGGGATCTGAAGCCTATAGATAGACTTGAAACGATACACATTTATTTTAATTACGATTCCTGCATATTTATTTATACCAAATGGTATCCAACTATAAATTTTTATCGGACTGGAATGCCTGGGATCCGAACTCACACCTCTTGGCTTTTAAGGTTATCAATAATGGCGATGTCAATATCTTTAACCTCTCGCCAGGAGAGGGGGGGGGGAGGGATAATTTTGAATTAAGCGTTAAGCAGATGTTTATTATTTCTTATTATTATTAATTTATGTGAAAATAAAATTATAGTTTATTATAAAAATTTCAATTAAAAGAAATTGCAATGCATGATATCAATTTCATGAAATTACGAAGAATAAAAATTTATGTATATTTTTCGAGAATAATAAGAAATATCAAGTCCATTTTAAAGTAAATATTTGGACAAGTTTTTATTTATATATAATACAGAAAAATCCAAAGAGCAAATGTTTTGATTCCGAAGCCAATATGAACTGTAAATCCTATCATCTTTGTCTAACTTGTATTTATGTAATATTTATTTTTCTTTTTTAATAATAATATAACTTAAATTACATTGGAATCACTTGTGTTTGAAAAAGTTGCATTGAGCAAATGTGTTTCACGCACTCGTTTTTGTATCCGTGTTTTTTTTTTGTATGTGTGTATGCATGTGTGTTTATGTCGTTTAATTGTAGAAGCCTCGGTTCATCGCAGTGCGGTTGCGATTATGCCATTTGCAGGTGAGAATCCGCACGTAGGTTCGCCGGAAGGAAGCGTTACACAGTGCATAGCACACGGGGTTAATGGTGCTGTTGATATAACACAAGTAATAGAAGAAGTCCCAGAGCTCCTGAGGGATGCACTGGCTACAGGCGGTGAGCGGCTTGAGAAGAACGAGGATGTTGTATGGAGTCCAGGTGAGGATGAAGGCGAGGAGGATGGCCGATAGTGTCTTGGCCGCCTTCTTGTCGGCCTTTTTCTCCTGAGTCTTCTTTTTCTTCTTCTTTGGGTGCTGGTGTAATTTAGGTCCAGCGTTCGCTGCCAATAACCCTTTCCCACCGCCCAATTGTTTCGGAATAATTTTCGCGTTGAGCGGAATCCGAATGTCCGGCATGTGTGACGGACGTCGGGTAACGTGTGGTGATGTAGCCGGAACACCCGTTGTCGTTGGCAACTCTAGACCCATGCTGTTTGCGGAATCGACACGACTCAGCAATCGAGAACGTAAAGGCGTTAACGCTGCGTCCTCTGCAATCATTTTGATGGAGGGCGCTGCGTCTGGCGCACCGCCACCGCCTTCGAAACTTGGCGCCTCCGCTGGCAACCGGATCAGAATCGTGTACACCTGCCACACAACCACATGCCATACTCGCTTCATAACTACCAGTACAAAAACTACAGAACACCAGCCTACTTTGAATTCTGTAAACTATCGTATATTATCGATTTTGAGCAGTTAAAAACATACTAAATTTTTGTTAAAATGACACTAATGCCTAACGCCTTCTTCAGTTCGTAAGTCCCAAATATAGAAATTTTATTATTCATACATAATAAAGATTTTCTGTAAAAAAAATATATATATATTGAACAACTAACATCTAAAGTGTAATGAATTTCCATTTAATTTAATATTCATCGAATTTTCCTCCCTTTCCAATGATTCCTGATCTCTTTTCTTGGCAGAGGGGTTAAAAAATTTCTCGGTAAAATAATAAATGTAATTTATAAGTTTGCTTAGCCTTGGTTTTGGCGATTGGAGCTCTAGCTAGCTTCTCCGAGTCAGAGATGACATTTAAGAAGTTTGGATTCTAGAGATAGCGAGCATTCTTAGAATCTCTCTCTCTCTCTCTCTTCGATAGTTGTTGTTTGGCAGAAACTCTCTCGCCAATAGTTCAAAAGATTCAAATCATCTTAGACGATCGATTTGTTGATACAACTTGCAAAACAATTGAAAAATCTTAAAAAAATAAAATAGAATTTTCTAGAGAGAGATTTGATTGAGAGTATTTATTTATTTATGAATAATTATTTTCGAAATTAGAAAATTTCTCTAACGATTACAAAGACCGATTCGAAATCTGTACCTTTTAAATAAACTTTTTGTTTTCCTATGCCTTTAGTAGAATTTAAAACAAGATACTTGAAATTAGATCATTAATAGAAAGAAAAATATTTTATTTTAGGCTTATGTTATATGTAAGGCCTCTAGATATAAAAATTTAATTAGAAATAAGTAAAATTTTAAGAGACTATATTCAGACAAATATTAACAATAATTTTAAAAACAATAAAGTACAATTAATTGTTTCTAAAATTAGGCTTTTGCCTGCGCTCTGATAGCGTCTTCTGAGTGCCCTACTCGGGGATATCTTCAGAAGATATGACAAAATTTCCAAAGGAAATGAAGTTTCCGAAAAAGAAATTAGAATAGAAAAGTTGAGGTGGACTCACCGAGTCGCTGCTGACCGACCTCGCCTGGAGTCGTGTGGACGCCGGGTTCGACGTAGCCGGCAACGTACTCCTGGCGTCGTAATGGTGCAAATGGTGTCTTGTTGGTGGAGTCTGACACTCTTTTATGGTTGTAACAGTGGATGAGGCGGCAGCACCTGCTGATGTTCCTCCAGAGGCCGTAGCTGCCGACGCCCCGTGCGCACTGTGAGCGTGCCCCGACGCGTAGGGGTCTCGGATCACGTTCAACGACGTGCAGCGTGATACGCTTGACTGCAACGGCGTCTCTACGCTCACCGGTGTCGCATATCTGCATTTTAACATAAGAAACACTCATCGTAGAATACCACTAGGGCTTAAGGGTTCTTTGACCAAAACCAACTAAACAAAACAAAAACATTTAATATCTTGCCGGAAATTAGAATATTTTCATACAATCCGATTTATAATTGGAGAAACAATTCGCGGTTTTATACAAGCCAATCCAAAGTGAGGAAAATTTCTAGCACAATAAAGTGGTTCATGTAAAACGGCCTTTCAGCTCTGTCCCTTATTTCTCTTCTCGTGTCAAAGTAATGCGCTTCCCGTCCTGAGCAATTTATATCCGAGTCTTAAAAGCCTAAGATGCCAAAAAAAAGCCTTTACATATTTTCTCCAAATTGTCCCAATTTTTCTCATAATTATTTTTTCGGATTATTCCTGATTCGTGATGATTCATAGTGCAAGTTTATATTACCTAGTAATCCTCTAATAACCATACGAATAATGAATTCAAGTTTTTTATTTTTTTTTAATATAAATTATTAAAAGAAAAGTAAAAAATTCAGAACAAATCACTTAACTTTAAGTGCTTTTACTTGAGAAAGAGAGGGAAAATTTTTTAAACTATAGGCTACACTCTTCTAAATTAGTATTTGTAGATTCAGAACAAATTAGATCCCAAGTCAAACTTTCTAAACAAGAGACTTCTAATTTGAGTTTTGTTACTTTTCTTTAAATTTTTTTCTTTCTTTGCTTTGCTTTGAAAAAAAAAAGTACGGCTTCTAAAAGAAAAAATATTTGTTTATATTGAAATAAATAAATAAATTAGAATCGATTATTTATATTAAGGAATACTAATTATTTTTGTTTTATTATAAGAATACTTTGCACATATAAAATTCAAAGTAAAAAATATAAAACCAAATTTTATTAATATACGTATTCAAAAGTTTCTCGAGCTATAAATTTTTTATAGGATAAATTAAAAATTAAAAATAGCGAGAGCTATTATCTCCCCAACTCCATCTTATTTGTTTAAAAAATTAAAATTTTTAAATGGCATAAACAAAAAAAAGTTAAAAATAAAAAAAATTTTAATTCTATTATTTCACGATAAAAATCTCTTCTGGGATCCCTATTTGGAGCATGCGGCTTTTTTTGTATACTAAACAGATTTCATTGAAAATTATTAAATTATTTACAAAAAAGTGAAATTTCTTGAGGAGCAATTGAGGTTCCTATTAAATACCTAAAAAGGTCCTCTTCAAGAAATCAATAATTTAAGTTATTCTCTTATTCCGTTCTATGTCTATATTCCTATGTAAAATTTTATATTTTATAATTTCTATTGGGAAGAAGGGAGAGTCCCCTCACATTGAATAAAGTACTGAGAATTGCGAGCCAGAAACTGGCGATGGGGTAGAGAGTGTACTTTCAGCGCAAGATGCTCCAGAGGAAACCAAACGGAAAATGATTTTGTTTTAAGTTTTTATGCTTTTAATTAAAGACTTTTCTCATAAAAAATTGTAATTTATATTATTATGTAAAATTGTATAAATAGAAAAATTTCTTAATCACTTTGTTCCTTTGGCCACTTAAAATAAATTAAAAAAAAAATAATAATAATAAATTAAGATAAACTGAGACATAAACAAAATGTGAAAGGTCTATTCATTTGGTTATATTTAATAACTTTTTTTTTTTTTTTTGCCATTTATGATCTAATTATAAAATAATCTCCTCTTTGTGCTTGGCTTATTTCACGATTAGAACAAATCATAAACGAAACCGAGAGCTGTCGCTTGGAAAAAGGAGGGAGGAAAAGATTGGCATAGAAGAAGAAGAAAAAGAAATGCCAGTCTTAGCTCGGGTAAATTGCTCGCCAGAATACTAATAAACTAATAACTTCTTATTCAGAATAAAAAAGAAGTAAATTTTGAAAGCTGTCTAAAACTTTTTTATAAATACCTTTAATGAATTTTATGTAACTACTTTTCTCTTTTTTTTTTAACGTCCCCCTTTTCAAAGAGAAAATTTAATTAAACAAAAGAAGGTGACAAACTTGGTCCTACTCTTTTAATCTCCTCGTTCAAAAACAAACAAATAAAAATAAAATGTATGTTTATAAAAAAGAAAGTAAGATTAAATTCTCTTCTTCGCACCCCTGGGGATATGTGTATTGAGATAGAAAATTGCAAGTTAAATAATTAATGTGGGTATTATTTATTTATTTCCAAATGAGAATTAAAGTTTACTTAATTTCAGATCATAAAACTTATTTTCAGAATTGAGTACAATGATTAATTAAAATTATACCTCGTTTCGATGTCTAAAAAAAGTACTTTAAAATGAAAAATAAAAAAATAATAATACAATGGAGGAAAGGGCAGGCAGCTAAGTGAGAAACTTCTACGATATTACAATGCTGAGACGTTTCGACTCATTAAAGCCTCAAAGCTTCTCCCCTGGCTGCCTGCTCATCCCCTTATTATTAAATACATAGTCATTTTACTATTCCGTAAATATTTATTATATGGAATAATATACAAAAATCAAATAAATAAATATTAATGATAAGATAAGTTGCTCTCTGTAGATCTTAAATATGTGAAAGGAGAGGGATTCAGCCAGTAGGGTAGCCATAATCGAAATCAAACTTCCAATATGTGAGACGTTTCGGCTTTAATTAAACAATGCCAGGTCACTAGAGCTGAAATGAGCATATATATATAAATATGTGTGTGTGTGAGTAGTTTTTATTTGGCTTATATTTTTATTTCATTGAAGAAGGCTGAAACTTAACAAATTTATAGCCCTAAGAAGTGTCAAAGAAGAAGAAATGTAAAGCGAATCGGTCTTCAGAGGGCGGGAAAAAAGCTCCCCTCCAAAAAAAAAATGAAAATTTATTAATATATTAAACGATTTTTCTCAGTATCCGCTGAGTCAAATCTTTTGAAATTAGGTGACAATAAACAAGACGTTTCTCACCAGCCCTGAACACATTTTCATAACAATCCAAACCAAAAAAATTGGGTATAAGATAATAAACAAACGTCATCATGCAGAATAAATTGGAATTTTTTTAAATCCCTTCGACTTTTTTCTTTTTATTTTTAAATTAAATTTTTTTGTCTTTTTCGACATCTGAGGTAAATTATTACTATGTCCTTATTTATTTATATTAATTGGTAGACAATATAAAATTTGAATTAATGAAAAGATATTTATTTATCCAAACAATAACCTAACAATTTTTTTTTTGTCTTTTTCGGCATCTGTGGCCATTTAAACTCCGTATTTATTTATTTTAATTAATTGTTAGCCAATATAATTTAAATAAATTTTTGTCGCTCAGGACGGGAAGCGAACCATTGACCTTCGGAAGGAAGCAAGATTTTTACCTCTCCACGAAGGGACAGGGCAACCTAAACTATAAGAGTCAACTTGTCACGACTTACTCAATAGGGTTGTAGAGAGATCATCTGGTATTCCCATAGAGCAGCCATACCCGCGGGCCGCACAAGGCCACTGAGCTTTTATAAACGGCCCGAAATGCATAGTCATTAATTAAATTTTTTTCTGAAGGAAAATTTTTTTTAACACAAAAAAAAATAGTTTCTAATTCTATTGATTGCATTCTACACTTGGAAAAAAAAGTATTAAAAATTTTTCTGAAAATCGAAGGAAAGCTATTCAAAGCGACCCTTTCTCAAATGAGTGTCTGTTCCAACTACAAATGAAACAAGTTTCTAAATATTTTTCTTATTTTTAACGGATAAAATAAAAGAATTGGGAAAAAGCTGAAAAAAAGATAGAGAAAATTTTTTAGAAACATCAAATCATGTTTGAAATTCATTTTTTCCATTTGCTTCGAAATTTATCAAAACAAATGTCAAATATCAATAGCGTGGCCAGGATTTTTGTTTTGCGGGGTACTAAATAAAATTTTTGTCTTTTCTGGCTATTATTTCATGAATTTTAAGTGATTTTTTTTATTAGAAATTTCAGTTAAATTATTGTTAATGTAATAACTTTAATAATATATTATTGTTTTTCATGTTTTTTTATTTATTGAAATTTTGCACTGATCTTTGCAATTTTCCTTTGGCTTTCGTGCGACATATCCCTCCAGCCATTCAGTAAGCCAGTGTCTATAAAAAAGGTATTTACAAATTGCGGTTCCAAAAAATATATGTGGCTCGAGAAACAAAAAGTGTAAAT
>JAAAKE020152647.1:0-12568 GCA_010014785.2 Anisolabis maritima
AAAACGAAAAAACGTACGAGGCTGAAATTTTATATTTAAGCTAGATACCCTCGTCGCATGCGCCTCGTTCTTTATACGATGGTTAGATCGATCATTAGATGATCTTTAAAATGTATTAAAACCTTATTCGTCCCAAAATGGTTTCGAGCCCATTTTACAATGTTGTCTTTTGCCGTTGTTCGGAAGTAACCGCTCTTTTTCTTAAAATACTCTAACGAAATCAATTAAATTAGGGGAATGAATTCAAAAAATCTGGTATGACAGCACATTAATCAGTTTTCCTTATCTTAGGTAAGAGAAAATTGTATTGAGGTGCGTTTATCACACCATATTTTTTTAATATTTTGGAAAATGAAAAAATTGAATTGTAAAGAAAATACTAGAAAATTTATAAAGGAAAACTTTTGATTCCATGTATGATATGTTTTATTATAAAAGATCAATATTTTGTCATATGTCTAGATTGGAGATGATCTCATGTTTATTTGAAAGCAGACAGGAAATCTGGAAACCCTTTCAAATAAATTTAGGTAAAATCTTATATTCAATAAGAGTCCGATTTGGAGTGAAGACGTCACAAATGTCAAAAAAAAAAAAAAAATTAAGAAATTTATTAGGGCTAAATATTTAATCGAATTTGAATTTGTTCTCCCCTTTTTTTTTTTTAATCAATTAATCAGTCTTTGATTTCATAAAAATTATTAAATATTCCATAAATCAGATAAAATATTTTAAAAGAACTATAAATAACATAATAAATAATAATAATACAAATTTCAAATCATTTTAATATCCGAAAAAATTTTAAGGATTTTTTTTAGTCTTTTCGGCATCTAAGGCCATCATAGACATGAAACGATACACATTTATTTTAATTACGATACATCGAATCCAATGATATTTATTTATATCAATTGGTATCCAATAGATTTAAATAAATTTTTATCGGACTGCTTTGGATCCGAACCCGCTACACTTGGCTTTTATGGTTAACAATACTTTAAACTCTAGGCCACAGGGGGCGGGGGGATTTTTAACGATTATTGCAACTATTGTGAAAAGATAGGTCGTCTCTTTCTCACCCTATCCTAAAAACAAAAATAAAATGAAAATAAAAACAAGTTAAAATGAAATTTCGAACAAGAAATTCTAAATCTAAATAGCTTACAAAATAAATAGCAAAACAAATTCTATCTACACTGTTGAATATATAATTTATTATACTATGAATATTTCGTCATCTTTATTAATATACATATGCTACCACATAGATTACCACACATGCTCACCATATAAAGAACAGAAATCTGGAATTATGAGTTTTAAACAGTTAAGAGCTCTTTGTTAAGAACTTGATTCTTTCTTATCACTCTAATCTTGTTAAATTTATAATTCCGTTAAAAAATTTCATTTGAAATAATTAATAAATTTGGAGTTAAATTAAAAACGATAATAATTAATCATTCTTTATACTATACTTGTTAAATCGAGATCAAATTACAAAATGATACTGAAACTGTAATTATTTATCATTATCAAATCCATATTTTGTTCATCCATATTATATGTCAAATATTATACCAAATAATGTTTAGAGATGGAAATTATTTACACTTTTAATAGTCATTGTCACCAATCTTCGAAGAATGATGTGCTTTAATTATCGATTCTTTAGTACTAATTACAATATAAGAAACGTAATTATTTTCAAAAAAGATAGTAGATATAGATAGCTACATATCATGGAATTATAATTTATTTTTAATACTTTTTAAAAATGAATTTTCATTGGAAATAATTTTATTCTCATTTTAAAATAAATTTCATTAAAAATTATTTATCCACCTCTTATAAATGAATATATAAATTAATTTGGCAAGGGTATTAAATAGTGTCAGGTTGAATGTCATTTCATTCAAATTCCATATGTTTATTATCGATGCTCTCCTCTCACATCATAATCCAACCAACATTCAGGTATATTCATTCATTCATTCATTCTCTAGAGACTTCTCCTCTTCTTCATTCCCTTTAACTTTTTCTCTCTTTAATGTTTATTATTTAAGAGGAGATTTTTAAAGACGGTTAATTCCACCTCTTCATAAATTAATCATATAGATAATTATTAAATCTTAGACTATAGGGAGGGAAATTTGTATAAAGGAATTTTATTACTTATCTCAGATGTAATAATATTTCAATAACTTTTTTTTTTTTTTAGATAAAATCTATATAATTAATAATTTTAAATTAAATTATCTAAATTATAATTCGTCGTTTATAGCATCTCCAAAATGGGGTAAGCGTGGGAGTACGCTAAAAACGTTTTTTATTTGTAGGGAAAAAAATTAAATGATTTATTACAGAATAACAAATATTATTTTCTCGTCATTTTCTACAATGTTGGGTATTAAAACCAAATATTGAAATAAATAAAACGAGATGATTCAGAAGCCATCAACCAGAATTTCTAGAAGTTATTAAACAAATGCATGTCCATCCTTCACATTATATATTGAAATAAATATTTTAATAAAAATATTGCGCAATACCTAGAATATGATATAAAGTTTATTTCCTCTTTATAATACATGTTACAATAGATTTCTAGGGATGTGCTATTTATTTTTTCTGCCTTAGAGGTACACGATCAAATAAGTTTGGAGACTATAGGCTTATAGAATAACAGCAAATGAGAGAATCAAGTGAGTATGAGAGAGAAAGCGATATTGGAAGAAACGTTGAGGAGGCCTCTCTCCACGGTTTAAAATGTACTTGCTAATAATCACATATCTCAATTTTTAAAAGTTAATTATTAATTTTAAAGGTTTTGAACCTATGACACCACTTCTTGTTGGAATTCATTCAAAGGATGCAAATCACCGAATTATCAAGAAGTAGTGCTACATATCCTATAAAAAATTTGAATCCATCGAAATTCATAACAAATTTCATAAAAAATGAGATGTATTGTTTCTCTGTAAGCAACGAAATGCAACTAAAAACTCATTCAAATATTTTTGACAATTCAATTTTATATAAAAATATTCTTTTGATATCCAATAATACAGTATATAATAATATATTATAATATTCTTAATATAATATAATAATAATAATAATAATAATATTCTTAAATAAGTTCAAAGCGAATTTTATATAAAAATTTCCAACAAAAAAAAAAATTCTTATAGGTTCCAAAAGATTATCTCTTACAAATTTGACAATAGATTCCAATATAAAAATTAATTTTCCTATTCTTTAATCCTGCATGCTAAAACGAACTTGAATTGGACAGAGATCGCTGCCACACTGGCTGAAACAATAGGAAGCCAATGTGTTCATTTGCTAGACAATGCACCTTTTATTGAAATACATTAATCGCTTTGCCTTTTGTTTACTCGAAAACAAAGCAAGTACATTTTAAACCGTGGAGAGAGGCCTCCTCATCCTTTCTTCCCTTGTCGCTTTCTCTCTCATACTCACTTGATTCTCTCATTTGCTAATATTTCCATTTTAAGTAAGATCTTTATTAATTTGTTGGAAGAGTTGAAATTTATATTCACTAAGACATGTTCTAGGATACGAACGTCGTATTTTCTCGAGAAGGATAAAATTGTTATATTTATCTTGAAAATTAAAGTAGCAGTATGACATGGAAATATCATATATTCACTAGTGACTTTTCAAGGAACATATATATTATTATAAACAGGGGGGTTCTTATATGTGAAAGCATTAAGTGTTTCAAAATTTTAAGAGCTCCATTTTCAAATAACAAGCAGAGATAAAAGAAAATTGACGAATTTGTAAAATAGAAAAAAATATATCAAAATGAAGAAATGATTTTGAATAAAAAATCAAATCAAATTTCTTATAAGGAAAAAAAATGAAATTCCAAGTTGGTAGGGACTTATAATGTTACATAGCAATACATTTATTCATAGCGTAACTTATTACCCAAACTCTGGAGAATTGAGTGGTAATTATTCACTTATACATACATATAATATTTTATTTATATTTGTTTATAGAAAGCTACTTCCAGTATCAAAACATTTTAGAAAAATGTTGTGTTATCTTTCCTTTAAAGAAAATTACAGATCCTAAATAAAAAATTAATTTGCTATTTTGGAAAATTCTAATTTTTGTCATATTTATTTTTAGATCTTAGCCATATCATATCATCAGTCAAATTTATCAGATCCTTGCATCTGATATGGATTTCTTTTTATTTATGTTTTCTAATTAATTAGAAGTAAAAGACAACTTTCTGATACGGATAGTATATTTAAATATTTTTAACTACTTTTTGGAAAATTTAATATATAAAATTTTCCAATAAAGATTTCAAACAAAATGTTATATCAAAGCTGTGGTAAAATAAACTTTAAATTTTTATCTAAGTCATTTATATGGAATTCTGCTTTAAACAAATCTATAAATTCCAGTCATATATTTGATACTAACATTGTAAGCCAAATATCGCCTTAAATCAACAGTTCACCGCTTTAGGTAGGCGAACCACAAAACCAATTAATTTTGTTAGAATTAGAACTAAGTCCAGTAATTTTAGTTATATGAGGAAGGAAATACCCCAATCTCTATAAGCTATTCAAAAGGAATATAATCAGGGTCAAGATTGTGAGCCTTGGAAACCTAAACCCTAAAGAATCGATTGATATTCTTTCTGAAAGGAATATCGTTTTATAAAATAAAAACTGGTGGGAAAACACAAGACATAACTTTTCCTTAACCCTATTTAGTTATTTACTGATATTCAGAAATAAAAATATTAAGTAATTAGAGTGATAAACGTTATTTAAGTCTTTTTCTTATTCATTTCCCTTTTAATCGGGACCTGGGGCTCTTTATGAATAAACAATTATAAAATGCTGTCAACATATTAAGAATATTTTAAACCGTGAAGCGGTTTTTATCTCTTTCTTTCCCTTTCTCTCTTTAGCTCTTTAATTTGCTAATATTTCTATTGTAGCATCTTCATTAATTTGTTGGCAGAGTTGACATAGTTGAAATTTATATTCACCAAGACAGGATCTTTGACATGATTATGTTGGCACACAAAGTAATAATAATTATTTTTGTATTGCGCTGCTAGACAGTGTTCGGTCGTATGTCTTCATTTGGCCTAACAAGGTTATTAACGCACGCGTCGCCTCGGGCAGGGAATTAATCCCCGTAGTTATGATTTAGAGGGGGACCCACGCCCGATCCGCCCCCCCTCCTATATCTATATCTCTATCCAAAAGTGAGAAAACAACTATACTATCCAAAAGTGAGAAAACAACTACAGCTTCAACATTTTACCATTTTAATGGTGATGTCAGAATGGAGTGAAGATAAAGAGGATTAACCTATTTATCTTCTGGCCTTTCGGACACCACCAAAATACCCGTTTTTATTTTCAATTTCTGACATTTTTTTGGCTTTAAAAAAATTATCTATGTTTGTATTTTCCATTTAATTATTTTTTTATGATTCCTATTTTCTCTCGAAAAATTTATTTTTTTACCCATTACCATAGAAATTATATTTATTTACATGAATATTTTAAACACATTGCGGAAGCCATTTTTGGGTGTTGGCGACAATTTGTTTGTGCATTTTAATATTCATTCTAAATCAAATAAATCAAGAAAGAATTACATATGCTTCCCTCTTGGGATATTCATTTATTATAATATTTATTATCATGATGATGATGATAATGATTATTATTATTATTATTATTATTATTATTATTTTATAGTGCGAGGAGAAATTAAAGCTTGAAAAATTTGAATTTCCAAGTCAGAAATTATAATTTCATTTTGACTATTTAATTCAAAATGGCCGGATCATTTGTAATATGAAATAAAGGGCAAATTACAACCAAAATTTTTTGAAAAACATTTTAACTTTTTGCTACTTTTATAAAGAGCCATCATAAGTTATTATTAAAAACCTGGTGTGTAAAGCACATCAAACATCTTTTAATCGAGACCTGAGACTCTATGAATTAACGAAATATTCTGTCAACATCTTAGGATAGAATATTTTAAACCGTGAAGCGGTTTTTATCCCTTCCTTTTCCTTTCTCTTATTAGCTCTTTAATTTGTTAATATTTCTATTGTAGCATTTTCATTGATTTAATGGCATAGTTGAAATTTATATTCACCAAGTCAGATCCTGTCTTGTTTTTTTGTTTTTATTTTCAATTTCTCTTACCTGATTAGACAATACCAAGTAGTGTGATGTGCTGTCACACCAGAATTTTGTGACTATATACGAGAGTCGCTCAAAAAGTAACAGCAAACTGAATTTTTTTCATATATATATATTTCAATAGAAATACAAAAATTGAAAAAGAGCAAAAGAATAAAAACTAAAGTAAAAACAAGACAAAAATATATTTTTATAACGTGGTTGTAATGCCAAATGCAATCCACAAGAGAAAATAGTAAAAATTATGGTTTATAAATCCCAATTATCGAATTTAATTGACTTTGAAAACATTTTAAATATTTAAAAAATGATCATTTCACAGTTTAAAAAAAATGTTTGCATCACTGATTTGATATCCGTCATCAGATATTTAACCACAAAAGTACAGAATGATTAGTCATGAATATTTTATCAGTTTGTGAATAAATTACCTGATAGACAGATGTTGCGTGGCTGAAACACCATTCTTTTTTTCATAAAATATATTATACATTTAAGTGAACAAGGATTGATGCACAATCTTCATCTAATTACCTGAAATATCATTTATACTTAATTATCTTTCAATTACCAAATTTTTCTATAGAGATAGAGTTAGCAATATACTTATTTAAAACAAAAATTCTATAAATAGCATTGTAATTAATGAATCAACATTTATTTGCTTTTTTTTTTAAGTCTTTCTTTCCGAGGCCATATAGACATATATATTTATTTATACCAATTGGTAGCCAATATAATATAAATAAATTTTTGTCGCTCAGGACGGGAAGCGAACCACTGATCTTTGATACGTGAGGTAAGACCTTTACCTATGCACCAAGGGAGAGGCCTTTATTTGCTATTAAATGAAATTATTTTTTTAACTTTAGCGTAACAAGTTCTTTCCTGCCATCCTCAGTCTGATTCAGGGACATGGCCAGAGGGGAAGATGGGATTCTGGTTCCCTACTCTCCTCGAAATTGCTATTTACCACATATAAACCAAAATAATTATTTAACATAGTCTACATATGAAAATATATAAATATATTATTGTAACCATTAAATAAACAACTTTAGTGAACTACACAGTATATAGCTACACCAATTTTGAAATCTATCAAATATTACCAACGGTCTTCAAACTTGGTCATTTTACAAATTTTTTTTTTGAGTATTAAAATTTTTAATAGAACTCTTTTTCGTCATAAATTAAATTATCATTTTTTTATTTATATTTTATTGTGATCAATTATATTAATTTTATTTATTTTATTTATGAAACCTGACAAATAGATTGGTATAAAGTATAAACTACAATTCCTGGAGCACTAGCGGAGATTGTGTGAAAGATGGTGTACCATACTATACCAACCAATTTAGAATATTTTACTCGAAAACCCCAAGTGATAAATCCCAAAATAAACTCGTAAATCAAAGACAAAAAGTTCATTTCTTGACATTTATTTTATAGATTCCGTTCTGAAATAAGAGTATTTTAACTACCAATAATACATTAAAGGTTTCAAATTTCTAAAATATTCTTTAATTTTAATAACTTATTTTAAGATGTATGTGTAATTAATCTCTCATCTAGCAATAAATTTCCTCTAATTCTAATTTTAACACTTCATTCTCATTAAATCCATAGTTCTTATTTTCATTCTCATCAAATTCATAGTTCTAAAATTGTTTTAGTGCCTACGTGATTATGCAAACCAAGTCAAATCCCGTTGTAAGGCATTAATTCTTTTTAAAATCAACTGAGAAACAAACATTGTTTTTTCTTGAATGAGGTCTTGCATATTTTTATCATTCTCTGACGGATGATCTCATCCAATTCTTCATTTAGTTAAGACATTTTATTGATAGACAGCTTGAAAAATTAAGGACATTGATTGGCGAAATCTAAAAAATAATTGATTTATTAGCAAAATTATTCAAATAAATAATAAATATTATGTGTCATTGACCTTTTTGTTTCTAATTAATAACAAATTATTGATTAGATTATAAATTATTTAGATTTACTATTTAAACAAATGATAATTTTATTTTAACAAATAAAAATAAATCAACTTCACTATTTTTTGTCATAGTCCTATTTTCATCATTAAATTTTCCAAAATTTAAATATTTAAAAAATTATCTATTTAAAAAATGACTCATTTATAATTTTATTCTTTCATTATCATTGATTAAAATGTTTAATTTTTATTATTAAGGTTTCAAGGTTTAAGACATTTATTCAAAAAATTCAGTAAATAATACAAATTTATAGAAAGATTTTTTCTTAAAATAATTTTATTTGAAAAATGATAAATTATTGTCCTGTCCCTAAGATCAGAGATAGATGCCTTGCTTCATAGGGTCAATTGTTCGCTTCCCGTTCTGAGCGATTCAATTTATTTAAATTATATTGGTTACTTACAATTAATTTAAATAAATATGGACAAATAACACTGATCGTATTAATATAATGTATATTTTTATAGAAACAGTAATTAGTTTAATATTTACTATTAATCTAATATAATTTTATATATTTAAATATTCTTTGTTAATAATAAAATGTTTCTCTTTTATTTCAGGTAAGTCAACATTCCTACTCTCCATTTACAAACTTATCTTTAAGCTACTAAATGGGTTAGTAAATTTTCGATCTTCCACTTGGAAACTTATATGCTTGTCTTTAAAAAAAAACTTAAACTTAACGTTTTCTCTTAGATTCTTAATCCCTGGTTCACATTTTGGTAAACTGGCAATTAGCTTGATATGATCTCTGTTCAAAAGTTCAAAAGAAGACTCTATCGATTTAAATCTACTAAGGACATTTTGTTTTGTTAATTGTTTTTTGTTTTGTATTATGTCATTGATAAATTTGTATTAGTGTTTGATTGCATCTAGCCATCAAGGACTTGTGCCTCTAGGTTAGGTTAGGTTAGGTTTAGGTTGCCGCCCTCCATTTGGGACACTCAGACCAATAATGACCAATTGTGATACCACTTTGGCTTCTGGGGGTGAGATTATCTCTCACTTTCCTACCCCAGGAGGAGACTTCTGGAGAGTTGGAAATAATTGCCGCAAGCCGGACTCGAACCCGAGTTATTTGTGCCTCTAACAGGTCGTAAATAATTTATTTATTACTTGGATTACATTTGGGTGTTTGGTGTTTACTGTTTTAAAATAGATTTAAATGTTTATAAATTTAGGGATTTAAAATTTTTATTAAAGTTTATCCATCTATTTTTTTTACAAATTAGTATTCATATGATAAATTTATTTCAATTTAGATGGAAACTGAGCCTTTGACGCCTGTATAATCCATTGATTTTCAAAAGGATTCGGAGATCTCAATCATCATGGGATGGTTTTTAATTATTATCGTTATATTAAATTTTTTTTTAACTATGAGAACCTCCGAATCGTGTATTTCCGGTTTAAACTCAATTTTGAATTTTTAGTTGACTTATTACATACATGAATATATTAATTAGTCTAAGAAGCCATGATTTGAATTTTACAAGATATGCAAAATCATTTTATAATAATCTTATTTTGAGGTATTTTTGTCATATTTTTGTCTTGTTTTTGCTTCATTTTATATATTCTCTCTTTACTATTTTTTACTTTACTTGTTTTGTATTTTTGTCTTGACCTTGATTTTCTTCTCGGATAGTTTTATTTATACTCTTTACACCACTTATAAATTTTTTTAATTTTTGTTACTTTAGCATTAATTTCATTCGGGTTTGATTTATTTATATCTTTCATGTAGTGCTTTATTAATATTACTTTTATTGTTGTATAATCCCCCTCCCCACATCTTATCGCTTTCAAATCATTAAGTCACATTCATCAAGAAGAAATTTTGGGCCACGAAGAGACGCCTACCCGTCCTTTCTCAATGGAGTTTTTTTTCTATTTGTGTTTAACATATATGTGTTCTGATGCCGGTTTCCAGGTGAACCCCCTCCGCCCTGATTGACTCTTTTATATGTAGCTAATTAAAAACAAAAAATACAAATAAATTCTCTTATTCATCATGGAAAAATGTTGGGATTAAAATCTTTACAATTTAAATTGAGCTTTTATTTAACAGGTTTAGAATTAATATCAGAATTTATATTAATAATAGTGATTTAAATGTATCTTCGTAAATTTTAAATTACTTAAATAAAAAAAAAGTATAATCAACATTGCTTTTTTAAAATTGATTGCCGCTAAAGTGACAAGTGAATTTAATATTCCATCTATATTTAGGCCTACCTACCTTGTTCATTGAAGTAATTAATCGACCTAAGCACGAACTCGGGAAATTTTAAATAATTAGCAGTTTCCAAAATGTGACCGTATGTGGACCGATCTCTAAATCAAAGCAACATAAACTGTCCAATCAGACCATTTCACTGGGCTGTATGAATTAATAAACTTAACTGCTAAAGCAAGCTATAAATATTCCATAATTCCACGGTCCCATTTGTTAATATAAATTGCTTGTGATTGTCATTCGGGTGGGGTCGAGTAGCAGAGGCAAGGGTCTCCATAAAATGAGATTAAACTAATCATATCACAATAATATTTTCTTTTATTTAATAAATCATGTACCAATATTATTATCATGACTAAAACAAAGCTATTAATTTCTACGAAATTTAAATTACTAATTGCATTAATATCATGAGCAGCTATTATTAATATCTATCAAGAGTTAAATATATCTACACAACCTACTCAAAATTATATTATAAATAAAAATAAATTATTATTTTAATATATTAATACAATATATTCAGTATATAGATTCTCACCTGTCAAGGCAAAAGATGCCCTTCGTTCGTATCAGTATCCTTAAAAAATTAAAAATCTTAATAAATTTTATAAATTAAACAAATCTTCAAATTTCATTTTACTCATTGTAACTTACTCTCTACATTTTCCAAAAACAAAAAATTTATTATACTTGTATAAAAGTAATAATGTTTAGCTACTTGTATAAAAGTAGCTAAACATTATTACTTATTTAGCCTTCCCCTTAAAAAAAAAGCAATAGGTTCGGTATCTATATAAATTAAATATATTTTATCAGGTCATTGAATCCTTTCCCCGTATATTTAATTTAATAAATTTTATATATTAATATAATAAAACAAAAATGAATTTTCTTCTTTCTTGAATATTTGTTTTGCTTTTGGAATTCCACCTCTAAAACTAAAAATTTTATTATCTATAATAAAATAATAATTAATATTTTAATATATGCTAATAAAAATGTACATTAATTTATTAATGGGTCGACAATAATTTTACATGTTTAAAAAGATATAAAAGTTTCACTTTAATTATATGAATAGTCAAAATATATTATAAATCTAATATTATTTTCTATAAAGATTTTAGCAAAATCCCTTGTTAAGATTATTATGTTCTGCATAAAATTAAAATTATCTTAAAATACTTTTAATTTATTAAATCATTACTCAAAATATAGCGCTTATACGTTTCAAGGTTTTTATTTCTTAAAAAAATTTTAAATAGATCCATAGGATGGCTCTATGTACTGTTCTTAAAAAAATTTGTTTCTATTTAGTGACTTTAAATTTCTCCTATTTTATATATTATCTAAAGTGTTTTTACATATTTTTTATGTATTTTGTCTTGCCCTATTTACTTGATTAGGGAGTTATAACATTTACTTTTTTGGGGATAAGGGGGCCTGATAAACAGAAGTTCTATCTGAGGACCCTACCCTCTTTTCCATTGTAAGGAGAGAGAGATAGATGAGGACCTATGCGAGAAATTCTCTTAATACACTGAACGAAGAGAATAAATAAAGAAATAATAAGGAAAATCATTCAATAGCCAAAAGAAAAATAGAATAAGAAAAAAAAACTGAGGCATTGTTAACAATCCCTATTCATATTTATCCAAAATAGGTCTAGATATGGATTTGTAAATTTATATTATTTACAATTTACTAGTCTTACTTTCAATAATTCGTGATTAACATCCTTACTACAGGAGTGACATTAAAGCCTACATATCTTAATACTTACTTATCATCATCATTTTAAAACAATTTTCGATTAATCTTTGCTAAAAGACTACTAGATTTTTGACTTTTAATTCAAATAATAATTCATTCTATAAGACAATTCAAAGATCAATACAAAGATCTTTAAATGCCAAGACAAATGAAATGCTATATTATGAATATTTTTTTTTTTGAGGGAAAAGCCTTAAATTAAAGGCTTAAAAACCCTCAATCCTAACAAAAAAAAATTATTCCCCGGTTGGTTACCCCTGGTGTATCGTGCACTAATGGCACACACCATTCCCTATCCGGTTTCGGGTTCTCTAA
>JAAAKE020152658.1:0-12567 GCA_010014785.2 Anisolabis maritima
TAAACTAGACGTTAGTGGGGATGGAAGATTAGTTGTACTGAACCCGCAAATCGGAATTAATATGCAGAGGCCAGGAGAAATACGAATATATAATATATAAAGAAATTTAGTTTTTAATTTCATTTATACAAGTTTTAATGAATTGAAACAGCAATTTATTTATAATCACTTTAGAGATATATCCGTAATAATAATGTTTTATTAATACTATTATGTTTATTTGATATAAATTAAATTTTTTCTTCAGGTGTTATTCCTCATATTCACAAATCGCTCATCGGGAAGAAAGGATCTCAAAAACCAGCTTAATAAAAATAGTAAAAATAAGTGCTATTCTATTTGTGTGACTGAACAAGAGACAAAGCAAGATTTGGCAGGTGTTTTTTGTAATATAAGTGTAAAGGTGACAGTGTGACATGAACCTGTCTCAAATCTCTTAGCTCTTTGTATTAAAAATTTTTTATATTAGCAAATACACAATGTTTCATTTATATTTCAAACATTTCATTCATATGATTCAATTCCATATAAACACATATATATTCATATTTTCATATTTTTTTAGTTATTAGAACAAATTTGTTTAATCTATCAAATGATAATTCATAATTTTTTTAAATTTTTTTTATTAATTACATCGTAGCCAAAGTTTTGCACAATTTACTGCCATATTTCTTATAATAATCTTTTTTCACCTCTGCTAATTATTATATAAACTTTAAACAAATTCTTGTTCAAATTTAATTTAAAAATAAGTAGAGGAATAAACTTATATTTTTCTATTTAATAATATACAATTTAAAATAAATCATGTGTTACTTCATTAACATTTAATATGTATTTTATGTAATCATGATGATATAGATATATAAATATATAAATATATAAGTCATACACTTGCAAAAATTGTGATTAATAATATTTTGGTTGCACCATCATTTAAATTTGCAATAAACTAATTATAATATTGATTAAGTGTTTTCTTTTTTCATATTGAAATATGTACACTTCAATTTTTTTAATTCGTCTGAATAATAAATATTGTTTTTATTAAATCAAATTGAAACAGGCCTTAATTTTTAATTTTATATCACAAAAGAAAAAATTTCTTTTTCTACATTGTTTCATCTTATGAATTTTTTTCAAGAATATTGGAAATTTTGATTGCACTGTTGTATATTTAAATGAAACAGGTTTTTGTAGATCTTTTCGACCTCACTTAATGACCTGCTGTGAGACTTGGCTACAACATTACATATCAAAGTCTTAAAAGGATAGGATGATCAGCCGGTCACAATTGCTTAAACAACCAAGAGGTGTCCGACTTCATTATACAACCTTTCAATAAAAAACTTACTTTCCTCTTGAAAAATTAAAAAAAAAAAAAAAAAAAAAACTGAAAAATAATGTGATATTAAAAATTAAGGTCAGTTGAATTTATTTCTCCCATGTATTTAAAAATAATTTATAATTTAATTTTTTTTTTTAATTTGATTTATATTTTAAAATTTATTGTGGTTTCCCATTAGTTTTTTAATTATTGTTAAAATTATCCTGTATGAAAATTTAACTTTACATTTACAAATGAAAGTAAATTCAATTTATATCAAAAATTTTTGCATTCCATTGTAAATAATTTTTTTTTTTTTATTTAATCTGTTAATTTTATTTATATTTTTATAGAATATTTTTTATACTAAAATTGAATATTATTATTCTACATTTAAAAAATGTGAATTTAACTTAAAAAAATTATTCAAAATAAAAATCATTAGTGGTATAAAATATTGTTTTACTCATTGAAATTTTAGTACAAAATTAAAGTTCATTTATAATTGCTGCTTTAATAAATACATCATAACAATGTATAAACGTGAATGGGTACATAGAGCCAGTCGAAAATACGCAAGTGAAAATGAAGAAATGCACATAAAAAATTTTTCTGGCAAGAGTGTTAGAAAATAGGATACGCACCAGCGTTTTTATTTACGAGTAAATAATGCTTTAAAGCTTGTACATTGCTTTTAGGTATTAAAATTCTATCCGGGAGTGAACCTTTAATAGTTATTATTGATTTGTTTTAGATACTTCTTTTAATAAAATGGTCTATAAAATTTACCGTTCATCATATTTAGTTATTTAAAGTCCTTTATGCTGTTATGGCCATTGGATCCACAATATACATATATTAATTATAAATATTCAATTATCGGAATCTATCGGCAATCGATTAGCTTTTAAATTAATAATATTTATTGATTTTTTAAATTTGTAACATTTTTTATTTTTACAAACATTTTTAATAACTAATATTATAAACAAATTATGTATTTTATACTGATTACATGAAAAAATATATATGCCACCCCTGGAAAGTTCCAGGCTTGATTCCCTGGGTGTTTCATAATTTTTCATACACTTCATATTTATTTGATGAAAGCATTTTAATTATTCCGGCGAATTTATCCTAAAATTTTAGCAGTTTTTTATTTTATGAATTTTAGATTTTAAGTTAAATACTATATACGATGCTTTACCTCTAAAAGGGCCTGTCATAAAATTTAGCCCTATTTTGTTATATGTTTGTATGTATTTAACAAAATATTTCTAAGCTCATTGTGAGGCTCTCTTGGATATTATGACTCTAAGACAATAGTCTTTTTTTATCAATCATCTGTCAGCAATAGTCTTCGAAGTGTGGGAAGGAAACCATTAAAAGGGGCTAAATTAATAGGTTCCACTTAACATATTTTTCGTCTTTAAAAAAGAGCCTAAGGTAGGTGCTCCTAAATATTCAGCTCCCGAGTTCGCAATATGGCGCCTTGCATACTTAAAATCTTATCTGCGCAGAAGCGCGCTTTTTTACCTAGCAATGTGTTACTAGGTACAATTAGCCCATTAACCCAAATCCCAAAGATTTATGAAAATAATTATTTTTTTGTATATTGATTCAACAAAACTGTCTTATGCGCCCAGTGACGTAGCTAGAGGTGACCAGAGAGAGCAGTCCTATCGGTACTTGTATTAAAAAGAAGAGAATTTTTTTACTTTAATTTAATAATTGAAAAATTTTTTTCTAGGACAAACAGGTAAAAGATTTGTTTATATAATAATATGAATTTAGCCGATATTAAAGATACTATTAATTTTTTATTAGTTTTTTTAGATTAAAAGTTTACAATACACACGTTTATCCAGAACAGATGAAAAGGTGGAAGGGGGATGCTGTTTCCAGAGCCCGTCTCATTGGAAGAGGACCCTAGGTTCTCAGCAAATATACGGATATTTATTCAGCTCTTTAAGTTGGGATAATCTTTGGGTACAAACTATTACTATTTTATTTCACACTCCTAAAAAGTTTTTTAAGTATCTTAGCACCACCAAGGGAGGGGGGGGGGAGGGTAATGAATGTAATTTTAATATATATATTTATTTATGTTGATATTCAAGACATAATATATTAATGAACTACAAAGAACTCACGTCGGGAGCAATCGATATTTAATATTAAAATTATATATAGAGAATATAAAACTAAATGACCATTGCAGCTGAAAAAGAGTATAAATCATATAAGAAATTATGGGGGTAATTATCCCTTACCCCCCATGTCTCTGTCACCCAAGGTCCCTGTGGTAAGTTAATTCGCTACTGTATAGTGGGGAAAATGGTTTTTCATTACTCTGTCCAACTCATTATTTTATTGATTTGAGAGAATTTGAAATCTGGTAAAACCTTTTGATTCTTACACTAATACTAAAGTATTTTTCAAAACCAATAAAGAATAAAAATGGAAACTTTTTTGACATAGTGTATATAGCTTAAAGAGGAAGTACGGAAGGATTTGTTTAATGTAAAAAAATATTGGAATGGGGTTGGATGGTAGGAGGTATTGTACATACACTAGGGTCAGTTGGAATTGCCAACCAACCAGGCAAGCTGCCTGTTAGGTTTCACCAGTCTCATGTGGTCGATGTCATGCATATGCATGCATGCGCCCAGGTCTTTTAACTAACTCTGTCATGCGGCAAACCGGAGCAAATAATCAAATTTTTTTTTCATCTAAAAAAGTTTTTATTTAATTTCTCTCATACGAAGAAAACCATAAAATAAATCGATTTTTACATTTTTATTGGAAAAGATATTTTGGGAGCTCTTCTCTCTAGGTGTACAAAAAAGTGATTTATCTGCAATTTTATTGAATGGATGGATTGCCGTATGTTTTTTTTTTAGTGAATGCAGAAAGAAAGGATAGTGTTGTTATTTTCGAAGAATCAAGAGAATATTTGTTGATTAGGTTATATCAAAAAATTTACGATCATTTTATCTATTTTGAAGAAATAAAACCAGCCTTTTTATTTCATGTCATATCATTTATTCTGGCGATATTCTTGAGCGTTTTACATGATTCCCCTTCAATGTCCCATATGATACCAAATATCTCTGGAATAAAAGATGTGAACGAAGAAAAGGAAAAAAAAGAAATTTATTGTAATATTTTTTTCAAAATATATATATATAAATAATAAACAAAATCTATAAAATAATATCCTAAATAATAATCCAAAACTAATTATTATATATCTAAATATTTAGCTAGATCGCATTTCCCATGCCGAGATAAATGTTAATTTTATTACAAGGAATGGAATTAAAAATTTTCTTGGATCATGTATTGGAAATTTACTTATTTTATAAAAACCGATGCTGGAGTCGGATGCAGAATAAAAAATATCTTTTATATTTTATTGGTCTGGTGATAATATTTATAAAAAATCTGAGGGTTAAGTTAACCCGAAACTGATTATATAAAACAATTGCCAGACCAATAAAATAATCCTGAAAAATAAAAGATGCTAATATTTTTTATTCTACATCCGACTTCAGCATCGGTATTAAATAAATTTCCAATTCAACATCGAGAAAAAAGTTAATATTTAACCAATAAACTGTTGGTAGAAATTGATTAGAATTTATTTATTAAGAAAATACAAATACTTTATCACTAAATATATCAAAACAATACATTGTGAACAACATGGGTGTACCTAAGTCGAATCCTGGACTTTAGTGAATCATCTCTGGAAAATAAACTTTCCGTTGAAATGAAAAAATTGCCCATCTGTTTTGGACTAGTTCTAGGTTTTGATGGACACAGGTTAAAGCGAATTTAAAAGCTCTTTCATTTTTGTGAAGGGAAAATAATTGAATAAAGGCTTCTCTTCATAAATGGGTTTTAGGAAATTTGTAAATAGGATTACGAATAAAGGGTTGCTCTTCCTCTTTTTAATAGCTTAAAAATCAATATTTATTTTACTTTTATGTTTACATCATTATTTTATATTATTTATATATATTTTTTTTTAAATTCCATTTGATATTATGCTTATTATAAGTACGTCGATGGTAGCCACCAGTTACCTGAACTTAGACTAGTACTTATTCTACTCATCTGCCACTTTCTCCCTCCCTTCTCATCAACCTTCAGAACGGGCATCTTTCGGATAACATTTTTCCTGAATCAAGGGATAATGGCAAAGAAAGATGACGAAAATATAGAGCTCATATTAAATTAATTAATAATTAATTTAAAGAATGGGATGCCGGATTATTTACAATTTACTAGCACTAATAAATAAAATCCTACTTATTCGATTGTGAAAATAATTTAAAAAATGATGTAATTGAAGTAAACGAAGAAAAATTTTAACATATTGAGATGATTTTTATAATTTGAAAAATGTTAAACAGTAAATGAACTTTTTCATTAGAGCTGATTTTACCCTGTGGGATAATTCATTTCAGCCTCCCCTCGTCCAATTTTTATTATAAGGCCATAGATTCATGTAGCTAATTGGGTAATAATTAAAGCTTTGAACGAACAATTTTCAAATTCTAGTGAGAATATTTCCAAGTTTCCATCTGTCAATTTGTCCCTCATATTCCCTTTAAAATTTTATATGTAAAATCTCTTTCATTCTATCATGTATCGGCATTTTCGTTCCGGGTACTTCATGTGCTTTCCAACAGTTAATTTGTGTGGGTATTTATTCTATCATGCGGCATGCTGAAAGAATATACTACCCTAAGTACTAGAATCGATCGACGACTATTGTAGAAATTATTTGATAATTTTACAGAGTAGAAAGATTGAAAGAAAATTCATTTTTTTTATATGGCCTCACATCAGAAATTTTAATAGGACCTTGTTCATTATAATATTTGTTACCTATTAATTGTTTGAAGCAGCGGGGATGAAAGCAGAGACGGCGCCTCCCAATGACGCGCATGCGCAGAACTCTAAGTTCTTCATTGTTTGATTCCATCGTTTTTTGTCTTTACTAAGTGGGAGTTGTTGGATGAATTGTCTTTCTAATGAAGAAGAAATAACAAATTACATTTAATGTAAGACATTTAAATTCATAATATAATTTATAATTCTAACCTTATTCATTAATTTTTTTCCATATTAATTGTTTTCTTATTTAAATTTTTTTTTAAGTTGGTTAATAGAAAATTTGGAATTTTTCCATTTGGTTAAAATCGAAACACAGATTCATTCAAATTGATAAATATATATTAATATTATTTAATATTTATATAACATTTTAATTAATGCTTAATATAATAAATTATAAATCATATAATTTATATTAGAGAAAATATAATAATTAAATTAATATTTGAACCACTTTTAATGGGTTTAATACATTATTAAAAAATTTATATAAATAAAAAAAAAATTTAATATGAAAATCAAGGACTTTTTAACCTATTTTATTTTTCTCTTTTATTATTCGTTTTATAATAATCCATTCACTTGTTTATTTCTTCAAATTTAACCCTTGCCGGAGAGAAGAACAACAGCCACCAATTCTTTGACAAGCAAGTCATGCAATGCTGAAACTCGGATGGGTGGTCCCGAAGAACAAGACTATTGAACGCCCACCGGATACTGATTTTCCTTACAATAAAATGGTATAATATAATGGCACAGCAGCAAAAATTGACAAAATAAAAAAAAAAAAAATTAATTTTTTCAAAATATTTAAACTAATAGCATTGCAAAGTTGATGTCACGTGATCTTTCTGTTTCGATTGTCTGACACCAGTCGAAAGCGTTCGCCCGCCTATCCAGTGGTTTCAAGCCCGCCATGGCACTCTGAACAAATAACAAACTCATATCTTTTGCGAACCCTGAAGTTTTGAGGAAACACTTCGCCTTCTCGACATCCAACCACGGTGCCTTTACTTCCTCAAATTCCATTTAACAATGAATTCCAATCTATACATCTCCAGGTATTTTCCTTTCAATCCTTTTTATTTTCATTATTTATTCATTTGTGTTTATCAGGAATGAAAGATTGGGTAGTGATCAGAGATAAACGCTTTGAATTAGTGGGAAGGAGAAATTATTTCATAATTCACTATTCTTTTTGAAAATATTCTTTCCAGCATTCCAAAAAATAAACAAGAAAATTCTTTATGTTAATGAGAGTATGGGAGTCAGAAATGAATCTGCCGTCCAAGTAGCTTCTCTCTTGTAAAAAAGTTCTCTCTTAAAGTATTTGGATATCCTTTTAATTATTTTTATTTTTACTTTCTCTTATTTAATCATCCTTAACGTTATGCTAATAAAATTTATTTTAGAAGTAATCAAATAATATTTTTTTAGATAACTTATAATTATTGTGAAATTTAAAAAATGTATCCTTCCTCATTATTTTTGAATTTTTAAATTTTTTTTACTCTTTTTTTATAAATTCATTTCAATGCAAATTTATAATGAAATAATCCCAAATTAAAGCCGCGTTTAATAAGTCAGAGAATTTGAAATAGAAATTATATTTTACGAAAATGTGAATTAATTTTAGATATAGTCTTAATATTTATTTAACCAGTAGCCCGAAATCGTCTAGTTTACATTTACTTGGAATTGCACGCAAAAAAATATGCTTCCCTCTCCCCCCACCCAGATAAGTGGCCAGATATTTGATTAAGCCCTTTACCCCTCGATTTTTTTTCTGAAAAAATAATCGGCATTGAAAATTATAGATGCCAATGAGAGGAGAAACAAGTCGGCCCGACAAAAAGCCTCACATTTGGTGCGGGGAATACTTACACAGACGACCAAAAGGTCTTTCTTAGCTCGAGAAAATCGTGGACGACATCCTCATACTCATCAGATATGAGCCCCTGAGTAAATGTCTTGTACTAAATAAGATTTTACAGTTTTGTTATAAAATCCAATCTATTCCATTAAAACAATGATTTTTACTTAATTAATCTATTAGAAATTAAATTATCATGAATGATGTCCCTGAGTTACCCGAGTTAAAATTGGCATTACTAGCCCTTCTCTACTCATCAAGGATCTTTGTTACGGACAGCTTGCTTACTCTCTAGGTCGCATCTATAATTTTATTTTAATGCCAAATCAATGAAAAAAATAAGTGGAAATTGCCGGAAGAAGTTTGATGACATAAAGTGCGCCTATCAGTCACAAGAGGGGCTCAGACCAAATCTACCTTTTCAATAAGTCAAACAAAAAAATCAGAGAAAATAAAAAGTTACAATCAAGGAGCTGTAAAAATTTTTAGCCTAGAATTCTAAAATTATAAAGGCCTGCTCCCATCTTCTGCATGGCACTGTTTAAAATTTAATCCACAAAAAATTACTCCAAAATCTCCAAACTCTTAGGATATTAGTGTTTGCCATTGATTTAAACGTTAAAAAAAAATTAAAATTTTAAATTATAGACTAAACTTTTGATGAAACAAGTCTCTAATACAAATTATAAAATATATCTTTTTATAAATCATATTTTCACCAAATATAAATTACATAATATTTTATTTTTTTAAATAATAAAACTTATTTTTCAGATGAAAGTATATATGTATGTGTTTATGTGATTTATCTTTCAGTTAGAAATCCATCTCAATAAAGGTAATGGATGTTTGGCGATACTTCGTGTTAGTTCGGCTTGGTTCGGGAATTTCCGGCCAGAGGAGAGAGGCAGGGCCTGTCTGCTGTTGCCGCCCTGCGGCTGCAGGGGCCGCTATTCTGCTCAGTTTCTCTCTAGCGCACTTTTGTGTTCTTCACCTCCACAAGTGTTTTTCCTTATGTGATATACTTTCTCATGTTGAAGACTTGGCACGAATAAATTCAAGAATCAAATCATCAAGAAAAGTAAGTTCCACGTTTATTTAATTAAATCGACCAAATTTAATAATAATATTTAATAATTAAAACTTCTTTAATTAGATCAACGTTTTCTTAGACTAAAATATTTAACAATAACGTTTTATATATATTTTTTTTTTAATTTGAAATTAATATTATATTTTTTTCTTTGTTATTTGATACATGTTAATTGAAATATTTGATTGGGAGAGGTTGGTGTTGGTTGGGTACGTGTAACGTCAAGGAGGTAACGGTAACGGTACGTCCCCCACCTGTGAATGCATTTGCTGTCAAAACGGCACGGCGCGGCTCTCTGCTCCACGTGCCCGAGGAATTTCGTATAACATTGTGCGCACATGCGATCAATGATTGACCAAATCTTATTAGAAAAAAACCAAAACCGATCATATCGATATCCTAATTTTTCCACATTCATTTTATATTAAATTTCAACGTTAAATTTAAGTAGAACAAATTAGATTTTTTTATATAATCAAGGTGAATTTGAGGATTATTTTTCTTTTATTAAAGTAAAAGGAAGAGTCATTATTATTTTGAATAATATACATATTTCTTATTAAAAATATCATTTCCCGTTTTATATTAATAGTATGATGTCACCAAAAAAAAAAAAATTAGAAAGTATTTTTTATTAGTGCATATTTTATTAGTGATTTTGAATGAAAAATCTTACGAATTCTCTTTGTTACTGTGATTTGAAAAAAATAGATGCTAATTTAATGACCCATTATTTACTATAACCCGATAGTATGGCAATATAAATTTTTGGCAACAATCGACTCCTATCTGATAAAAACCAGAGAAATCATTTTCGGGTGTTTTAAAAAAAAAGACCAAAATTGAAAAATTCCTGTTTCAACTTGTCTTTTTTATTAATAGAATGTATTATATTTGCCTATTAAAAATATAGTTATATTTATTATGAAAATAATATAGGATTTTAACAAAACATAATTTTTTTCCGGTTAGAGATTTTACAGAACACTAATATCACTACTATTATTAACTCTATTATTAAATTATAATAATCAACATATATGGATTTCTAAATTTTATTCTTTGATTTTATTTTATTAAAATTTATTACCCATAAAATAATACATTATAGAGAATGTTATATTTATAGAAACAAGGATATGAATTATGAATTCATTCAATTCTAATTACCTTTATTATTCTCTCCTTCCATTATTTAGGATCATCATTTTGCGATACAGGAAATAATTGTCTCTCCCCCCCTCCCAACCCCCTCTCTTCTCTCCTCATAAATATTTTTTTAAGAGGGTTGTTTTTTTATATTGCTATAGTAATTAATTTGAATTAAGTCGGGATTTCCGAATGCAGCCAGGTGAAAAAAAACAGATACGTTCTTGTAACCGAGGTGCCGACGTTTCGTACGCCTGAGGCCCTACGCGGAAATACGCGACAGAGATTCTCGGATGCCGCCAGGTGAAAAATAAAAACAGATACGTTCTTGTTATACCTCAAGCCTTGAGGAAGTGTGTGAGCGGCGTACGAAACATCGGCAACAAAAACAATTGATTTTATTTTTCACCTGGCTGTATCTTATAGGCCCGGCCCGAACTCATTTGTTTTTTTTTTATTATTTTTAAAATTTCTTTTGAGTATCATTTGGCTCTTTAGAAATTTGATTCGAAAATTTACTACAATTCGTTTACTTCTTCCTCCCATCCGTAATAAAAAGTTTCTGTTTGAAAAAATTTTTGAGTTAATACATCAATGAGTTAATATTAAAAAAATTTTTATAATTAAACGAATATGTTAATGAAAGTAAAAATTCCATATAGGCTAGTTTAGCAGACAAAGTAAATTATTATTAATAATATAATTCGATCTGACAAGTATTTATTCCGATGAAGTAAGTACACTACTGTTCGAATCGTAGACAAATGAATTAAACATTTTTCTTTGACTATCCGTTCTTCTTCTTCTCACTGTGAACTTAATTCTCCTATTTTCATAAAGAATAGGGTGTCTCAAAATTTTCACATTTTGGGAGTTTCACTGGCTGATTTCCTCTTTTCACACATTTCTGAAAAGTTTTTGTTAGGGCATTTACGGTGTTCCCTCTTAAAAAGGTCTAAAGAAATTTCTCTTTCTAGAGATAGAGTTGGAGATTTAAAAATAAGAATCGGAACCTTTATGACTCGACTGCTTCTTCCAGATTTGAGTAATTAGTTGTATAAAGGCGAAGAAGAATGTAGCCTATTTTATTTCATTTGACATATATTTATCTATAAAGGACTGATAACGTGATGGTCCGGATTTGGACCATCATCGGAGCTGTGACAGCCATTATGATAATAAATTATAAAACATTCAACTATTTTAGACCAGAATGCTAGTTGCAATTCCTATTCATCTATTTATAAAATATCCTATTTCCTGACTCTCCTATTTCATTAATATAGACTGTGAGCGACAAAATATTATTATACCAACAAATTAAAAATAAATAAGGACGAAGTCTAAATGTCCTCAAATTCCGAAAAAGACTTAAAAAAAATATAGACCGCCTTAAAAATAATTTCTTTTTAATGCATAGGCAAAAGATAATTTAATTAATGCAATTTTAATTTCTTTAAATATTTTATTATAATTCTCTTAAAACATTTTCGTTTAGCGCGTTAACACGGTTTAATTTGCAATCTTTTTTTTTTATCATGAGATGAATTTCACTTTAACACGGCCCAAGAAACACTTTTGTTTTGGTGAGATCACTCTTCTATTTTATTTGTTTTTATATTATTATAACTTTTCACTATTTCATTTAACAGAGATTAATTAACTGGCTTAAAAAGAGCTTCCTCTATTTTTTTTTATAATCATTATCTACCAGTTTTTGCAACCGCGGATGTGTTTATTAATTTACTAACATAAAACAAAACCAGTAATATTTTATTAAATTTGACAAATTTGGTTATTATGCCATAACATTTTTTAAAATAAAAAATTTATTGCCCAAAACCTGATGACTAGTATTTCTTTTAACTCATTTATTATTGGTCGGCCATAATCTATAACTAGACCCAGACCGTTTTACCTTTCTTTTATTTATATTTTAATCAAAAACTTATTGGTCAATTTTTCCGTCAACCTGAAGTGGTACTTTATCTTATTTATTTTTCTAGGAATCGTAGTAACTCACCTATATATGTGTATACGAAAAAGTCAAGGGGAGCCCATTCCCGATTTATTTTTAGTTCGTCCTATTATTAAGAGTCGCTGCTATAACAGTTTTAATATGAAAACAATACAATTTATATAAATAAAAATCCATATACATACCACATACAATAATTTATTAAAAAATCCAGTATAAAACAACTTTTGATATAA
>JAAAKE020152669.1:0-12566 GCA_010014785.2 Anisolabis maritima
TTTATTTATTTAAATTATATTTAAAGTCTTTTTCGGTATATGAGGCCATTTAGACTTTTTATTTATATTAATTAGTAGTCAATTGTGGTACTACCTCTGCACCAAAAGACATGGCAAGGTGTATATTTCTTATTTATTAAATAAATATTTTTCTTTTCTTTTTTTTTTTCTTAGTCTTTTTGGCATCTGAGGCCATATAGACATTAAACGATCTATATGAACAGCCAAAGTGAAATCACTCTGACACAATGTTACATTCCAATACGGATTTGATATATATAAATAAATAAGCAAAGACAACATCAAACAATGAAAACACTACAATTATACAAAAACAGTAAATAAACATCATGAACATAAATAAATAAAATAATATAATTTAGTTCTTATAAAATTTCGCTTCAATCTGTCAAGCCGTATGGCCTCTAGAGATTTGCACCTTAGTACAAACGTGATTGTCATAATCACTTTTTGAATTTCAAAGGATCTTAATTAGTTAAAATCCATTGAAATCTCGAAAAAATTGACCTCACTTCACTTTCTTTTATACTATCCTTCTCGAGTTATACGAAAGTAAAATATAATTTAATAAAAATAAATATTTCTAATATTAGATAGCCTATTACTTTTTTTATAATAAATTTAAATAATTTCAAATTTAATTACTCACTTATAGAGACATAATTTTATTTCCTTTCACCTATGATTTTTTTTCTCTCTCTCCTTGGGGATTTTTTCTTTGATTTCAAAAAAAAAAAAAAAAGATTTTACTAGAAGACTTTTCTATTTATAAACATAATATGACTTTGTGTTCTAAAAGTTTTCTCGTTGTTAAGAATCCAGATAACGTAAGAAATACGATTGAAAGCAATTTCTCTCGAACCCGGGCGTATTTGTCATTGATATGTGGAGCACAATTTTTTTTTTTGCAAACTCATTTGGAAGTGGAAATTCACCCAAATTATTCGCTATTGAAGACATCTCATTCAGTGCTTCCAAGCCTTTTTATATGTGTAACAATTTTTACCTTCTCTTACTTTTATATGTATTATATAGTTGGAAAGTATTGCGATCGCAAAAAAAAAATTGATGTCGAGATTTCAACGGAAATACACATTTTGAGGTCTAAAAATATGAGTTTCACAAAATGGTCTGTTTGTCTTTGAATGATTTCTCAAAATCGAAAAGCTGGTCGAGGGTGAAAGTTTAATATTTAAGCTAGGTATTCAGGTCGCTTGAACCTCGAAGCTTTTGAATAAAATCGGCCAACGGGTACTTTACTGATGCACTTTTTTAATTTTTTTTTCGATTTTCTCAAAATTCTCTCTAACGATTTTGAATAAATTTCATAAAATTTTTATTAGATGATCTTTGACATTTATTAATCCTTATCCCCTCCTCCCCAATTGTTTATTCTTGTTCGTTTTGGTTTTTTTGTAGATAAGTGAAAGTTGTGTGATGTGCGTTTTTCACTCCAGATTTTTAATATTATATTTGTGGTCTCGTCTCTGTTCCTTATGGAGTTTAGAGTCCCAGCCTACCACATTAAATATTTCCCTTTCCACTTAGATACCAACGAACTAGTCATCGTCAGATGGGTTGGGAAAAATTAACACAAAAGAGGAGTGAGTCTCTCATAGTCTATATCAATATTTAGTGTATTAGTAATTTTGAATTCACATTTTTCCATTTTACTGATTTTTGATTGCTTTTTAAGAATTAATCTAAAAATTTCAAACAAAAAGCTTGAAATTTTTTTTTTGTGTTAAATATAATTTTCGCCTCTCACGCCGAAAATTCATTTCTCCTTGAATCATTAATAATTAGTCCGTATTAATTACTCTAAATAATTAATAATTTCATTAATCACTGCCAACAGCCATTTAGCTAATATATAAATTGATTTATACATCTAAAAATTAAATTCTCAAATTATTTACATAAATATATATATTTTTTATTTCAAAGAAAAAATTTAATATACTTTTTTATTAAACATTCCATCATTCCATTTATTATATTATCAAAAAGAGTATGATTATGGAAATTTTTATTTTCCATTTCAATAAGCCTTTTTTAAACAAATGAATAAAAAGACGAGGTAACTAAGAAACCATATTAAATATCTTTTTTTAATTTTTAATTTTAAACGTATAGGCTGTATATTAATATAATAAAAGGAAAAATTTTTTGCCTAAATATTCGCAACTTGTGATATATAATATCTTTAATGTTTCATAATCTCTTTCCACTTTGTTTCTAGGCCCTTCTACTATTTATTACCATTTACTCGCTCATTTATCTTAAATTTCTTTAATAACACAGTTTGCCAATTTATAACCTATTTATATATTCCTTCAATATAGCAAGTGGGCGATGGCAATGGAATAAACTGAAACTAGTGATCTCAACAATTAAAATATTATTTAATAAGGATAATAATAATTATTAAACAAAAAATCTGGAGTAACTTACTTATCTAAGCTGGTAATGCGATGTGCTTACACCAGATCTTTTGTGTCGACATATTTTATCTTTATATAATCGGGAGGCACTAAACATGGCCAGTTAAAACAATAATCTCGCTCATTTTTCTTAAAAAATTTTTGATCGAAATTAAAAATTGTTTATAAGAACTTGTCTAAAATTTTTCTTGGATTGTTGATAACCTATATGTTATATTCATTTATTTGGAAATTTTGAAATTATTTCCAAATGAGATCTATCTTTTCAAATATTTATAACATTGTTTTAAAAATATTTTCCTTTTGTTTCAGGTAAGCCTCTTCTACATGCACTCAATTTTACTCATCATAGGTAATGTATTTAGTTTATTAAAAAATTTTTATTCTATATATAATAAATAGTAAATGGGTTAAGTTTAATAAACATATTTATATAGTTTATCTGAATAAAATGGAAATTATAGTTTTAAAATATAATACGAAATCCAGATAAACCTTAAAGTCAAATGAAATATTTTTATTCTATCAATAATTATTTATTAAGGGTATTTTTCCAATTATTTAAATCAGAAATCTATTATTGATTGATGCTTAAAATGCCCAGTTAAAACAATAATCTCGCTCATTTATCTTAAATACTTCATCATCAACCAGCACTTTTCTTAATAAACACTTAAATTAATTTCCCAATTATCTAAGAAACTCGAAGTGCCAAAATCTTAATTCTTCATTTTTACTTTCTCTTACCTATATATGAAAGTGTGATATAGTGTGAGAAAGTATTGCGATCTGAAAAAGAAAAAACGAAGTCAAAATTTCAAAGGAAATACAAGTTTAAAAAAATAGTTATCGCAAAATTGTCTGTCTGTCTTGTTGTGTGAACAAGATTTCTCAAAAACGAAAAACCCTTCAAGGCTGAAATATTTAATCTAAGTACACTTGTCGCTTGCATCTCGAAGCTTTTGAATAAAATCGGCCAACGGGTACTAGTACTTTTCTGATCTACTTTTTAAGTCTTTTTCGATTTTCTCTAAATTCGTTATAATTATTTCCATTAAAATTTATATATCAATTACTTATAAGATGATCTTTGAAATATATTAACCCTAATCCCCCCTCCCAAAAAAAAATTGTTTAGGGCTCACTTTACTCTTGCACATTTTTAGATTTTTCGTGAATTTTTCCGCTAAACTACTAAACTGAGTGAATTTTATTCCTTGTATTAATTCTCGAAACGTTTCTCCTATTACTATTTAAAATTTTTATTTACTATTTACTACTACGAAAATTTACAATTCTTAAGATACTAAAAGTTTCCACACATAAAAATCTTTTTTTGATTTAGATTGCAATTGTCCTAAGCCCTACTCTATAATCAAACCTTTATTCATCTTTGATCGAGACTCGAATTCAGTCCCATACAACTCCAAACCAACTCCCATCACCTTTTGAAATTACAATCTCATTCAAACTTAATTAATTCACAAGCAATAAAAGATTAATATACATCTATTTTCAACTCAGATTATTTATTCATTTTAATGTTGATTGACATTTGAAAATAACAAAACAATGTCGAAAATTAATATTAATTAAATTCATGATTTTTTTGACATTTATAAATTAACGCAGCTTAAAAAAAAAAATCAATCATTCTTCCAGAAGGCAATTGTTTATAAAATTCTATTCATATAAGTTGCTTTCAAATGCAACACAAGAGGAGAGCGAGCGAACATGCATTAAAATCCTCTTGAAATATTATATTCAATTTTAAAATTAAATTGAAAAGACCATATTTGAAAAGCTGAAACAATATCATAATAATTATGTTGTTATATTTAGTCTTTCATTAATTAAATACTTTTTCTATTTAGTAAGGTGCTGGCCAAAATGTTTCAACTAGAACAACGGCCTATTATAATTTATTTAAAAAAAGGGCTGCTCAATGAGGAGGGTGAGGGATACTAAGCCCACAGTTCAAAATGCAAGAAGCCCAAAATCTAAGATATTTTCCTCTTATTAATTTTCTTACCTATATATATATGTGTAATATATGGTGGAAAAAGTATCGTGATCGATATTGATGTCAAGATTTTAATGGAAATACATTTTTTGAAATGAATCTAAAAAAAAATGGGTCTCGCAAAATTAACTGTCTTTGTGTGTATGAGCAAGTTTTCTCAAAATCGGAAAAACGTTCGAAGCTGAAATTTTATATTTAAACTAGGGACCCATGTCGCTTGCCCCTTGAAGCTTTTCAATAAAATTGGCCAACGGGTACTTTTCTGATGTTTATTTTTTTTTTTTCGATTTTCTCAAAATTATCTATAACAATTTTGTTTAAAATTCATAAAACAATTATTTATTAGTTTTCGAATGTATTAACAAAATGCGGGACATATGAAATTCTCATTTATAAAACAAAATAAATTCACGTTGGCTGTACATTAAACGGGTATCTAGGAACCCCACACAAAAAATCTGGTGTGACAGCACATCACTCAGCTTTCCTATAAGTTATGTGATGTACGTTTAGTTACACCAAATTTTTTTAATCCCTAAAGTTATTTCTTGAAATCGTTCTCTCAACCATCATAGAAAGTTTCTTTGATCGCAGTGTCAAATTCTCAATCTCTCCACTCACTCCTCACTTTGTCTCTCCAATTACAAGTTCATGCCAACTACATTCATTTTGCTTTCATGCTACTTCAGGCACACCCACGACTCCTTTCAACACAATACCATTAGGACGAAGACACTTCTGTTGATGACCTCCCTCACGTCCCTAACAATGCCACATATGCTTCCAACAATCTTCAATCGACTCTCCTATCGATCTTTGACAAGTACAACCTTCTCTCCTTAACGAACTCATTCATTCCATCACTAAATTTATTTATTTACTTTAATATCATACACACTGACTTCATTCTCTTTTCAAAAAAAAAAAAAAAAATAATAATTATGCCAAAAATTCATCAAAATATATAATGAAATATTTATAAATTCTTAATATTTTTTTTTTTTTTTATTTAAAAAATTTACAACTCATGAATATATTTTTAACATATTGTTTTTATTTCAAATTAATTGCTTGAAAATTTATTTCATCCCTCAGGAAACAATTATAATTTGCAACTTTATATATAATAGAGCTGTGTGGAGGGAGAGTCGGTTTCTGCCAAGTGTTAGAGAACTTTGTTGATAAATTATCCAATAAAGACCCGTGCAAAGAACGAGTAAAACTTCTATTATTCTGATTTGTTATAATAAATAAAGATGGAATTGAAATTGTTATTTTCAAAGTATTCAAAAGAATTACGAATAAGAGAAAGTGAAAAAAACTTGAATCTAAAATGGAAATATAATTAGAAAATTTTCCCAATATACATATTAAATTTTTTACGTCTCTTTTTAAAATTTTATTTTTTTCTTTTACTTTCTCTTACCTATATATATATAGTGAGAAAATATTGCGATCGTCACAATTGAGATTTCAACTGAAATACACATTTTGAGGTCCCCCGAATTAAAAAAAAATAGGTCTCGTAAAATGGTCTCTCTCTCTGTGTGTGTGTGTGTGTGAACAATATATCTCAAAAACGTCTCATATAGTTTTATTTTTTTTTTTTTAAATAAAATTGGCCATCGGCAGAATTTTTTTTACCATTGATTATTTTATTTGATTAACGCCGTAACAAATCAAAAAGGGTAATAGGCTACATATTTATGATTATTTTCAGGATTGAAATATATTTATTGTTTCAGGCTTTTAGGGGTAACTAGAAAAACTCGGAATTCAAGTGCTATTCACTTATTTAATTGGAAGATAAACATTATTTTTACATCTGCAAAAGAATCTCCAACTTTATATATTAAGTTTGACATTTCTTTTAAACTTTTAAAAAGCAAGAAGATGGGCACAACCAAGGCGGAAAGACCATTGATAAAATGATAATCTGAAATTACTAATTGTGATGTCTTTCATTCAAGTATTATAAATTACAATTTAATTTTTCAAAAATAACTCACTGATCCCCCCCCTCTCCCACTCCCCCACCATCTTTTATTAAACTTTAATTTTGCTCGGAGTGAATCTTTTATTTTATTTCTCTTAGAAAAAGAGAATTTGTCCTCATTCATTTTTTATAAAAAATCTTATTTTTATTGCTTGGATCTTTTTCTCACATCTCGATTTTTATTGCTCTCTGAATGTTTCCTCCATTTATAGGAAATATTTTCACTTATTTACTTTCTATTGTCCATGAAAATACCCTTAAAAATTCGATTAGAGCTCTGTTCTCAGATGATACACGATAATTATTTTTTTTTTTTATTATACTATTATATTTGAATTGTAAACATGTACATATTTTCTTATTAAAAAAAATATTTGGCTTAAATTTTACGACAGAATGCCTTTTCTTCATGCAGCCCTCCTTATGGGGCATCAGGTGTTGCCAAACGGTCACCCACCTAAGGATTAACTTTGCCCAATGTTACTAAACCTCGCTGATCGATAATAAGAGCTTTCAATATTTTTTTAAAAATATATATGTGTATAAAATTTCATTTAAATTAAATGAATCATTAATAAAAATATATTTAAATATTAAACATCCGACAGTTTTGACAGTTTTGAAATGAGATGCATATTAAATTTTAAAAATTTTCACTGATATATGAATTAAAATTTTTTTTGATTTTCCATTATGTTTTGCATCGTTTCAAATATGACAATATTTATAATTAATTTTGAACACCAATTTATTTTTTTATTTTTTACTTATTATAACTTAACAATAAGTTAAAAAAAATTAACTGAAATAAAAAACGTTATATATAAATCAGAAAAATTTAATTTGATAATTAAAAAAAAATGTCATGCTTGTCGTCTTAGCCTTTTTTTAAATCAAACACTCTTAATATAAAACTGGGGACGAAATCTTAAAAAGGAAACGAATTTTTTTTTTCTTTAATATTTGCAAATAATTTTCTAATTTTTGTCATGAATCTGGTAATTATGACTCTTTGTCAGAAACTGAAATAGGAATTTTTTGTCATTTATTTTAATAAAATATTAACCTAAAAATAGAACTTAAGGTTATTTGAGAATATTTTAAATTTATTTAAAGAAATTTTTTTAATCCCTATGCAAAATTATAATGAATATTTCTATTTTATTATTAATCATTTAAAATTAATATGCCATTTTAAAGTCATCTATACACCTGACTGCTCATTTAATATAATATAATATTACATAAAATCAATCTAATTAACATAATTATTACTTTCTCTTTCACCCTCATCATCAGCACCTTTAAACAAAAATCATTAAACTGGTACCCAATGTTGAAGAAATTATTCTATATAATTGAATAAAACAAATCTGCAATAAAGTATAGAATAAATTGATATTTCCATCATTTGATAAGAATTATTGGTTTAATTATAGATTATTTCTATTTCTCTATTTCAGAGAGGAAAACAAGTACTATTAATTAGAAATTAAAGTTTTAATAAAAGAAATATGATGCACAGGCTGTTTTGAAATCGCCCATGGATATGTATTTGTAGACAAATGTTGTGCCCGTGCTAACAAACTTTAGTAAAGCATCCTGATGTGTATTTGGCTCTGGACCATATCGAGAGCTCGGCCTGTTTTCGTCTATTTGGAAAAGATTGCCGGCCTCGGGCCAAAGTCGCGATTTCGATCAAAGGGCAGCTGGCGAGCCTTTATTGCTAGCAAAGGACAAGGGCGAACCTGCCCCCTTCTCCTTCACTCTCTTATATCGCAAACTATACCATCACATTCTCCCTAATTTAGATATCGCCCCACTGATACAAGCTCAAACTTGTTCCCATTCATAACTTGGTTATTATTGCCAGGAGGACTTGTTCCATTATTATTCACAATCCGGCTTATATGTCCTTGGAGTATTTTCCCACTATGTTTATATATATTTATTCAGAGAAAAATCCAACTCAGTTGAATTAAACTAATTAAAATTTACAAATTTAAAAAATTTTTGCTTTCTCTTATATGAAATATTTACTATAGAGAAAGTAGTGCAATCGAAAAAAATGTCGAAATTTCGTCGGAAATACATGTTTTGAAGTCTAAAAAATGTTGTGTCTGTGTATGAACAAAATATCTCAAAAACGAAATTTATTCAAGGCTCAAATTTGATCAGGTCGCCTACTACACGAAGCTTTTCAATAAAAACCGTCAAAAAGTTCTAATACTTTACTAATGTACTTTTTTTTTTTTTTGATTTTCTCAAAATCTACTCTAACGATTTTGATTAAAATTCACATATCAATTATTTTTTAGATGATCTTTGAAATTTACATGATCGATCTCTTCGAATTCACAGATAACGCAAAAATGTTTAAATTATGAAGATTATATATTAAACATAATATTTGGCACATATTTTCTTTTTAATAAAATTTCGACTTACCTTCATTATTTTTTTTTTTTTGAGGCGTCAAGGATCGATCCCGGTACCCCATTTAAAATGGCCGTGGTAAATTCAACCGTTTGGGCAGCATAAGTGAATTAAATACAAAATTAATTGGTAATATCACACCAGAAGGAAAAAAGATATCGAAAGAGAACGTTGAAAGCGTTTTATACGAAAAGGGCAATATACATATAAACAGATGAATTATAAGATAAATACATATATAAATATAAGTATATATCAAAAAATAAATAAATAAAATAACATATCACATCACCAGTATCAAATATAGATATAAATTGATCGATATCAACTTTAATTATAAATATATGACTGGAAATATATTAGAAAATCACAATAACACATACGAAGGGGCAGATTATCTTCATAATAAAATTTCAAAATTTTTCAACTTTGTTTTCTGTACATAAAAACTTATCCTCACTTATTGGAAATCTGAAGGGCAGGAACTGATTTAAAAATTCTATTTAGTATTCGTATATCAAAATTATTTATTTATTTTTCTAATTTCACTCTTAAGATTTGTTTTTTTTTTTTTTATAGAAAAAAATTCACATAAATATATAAATGAATTTTCTTTTGTATTATAATAGATAACAAAATACACTTTACTTTGCGTTTTCTAAAAAATACAATCAGTGGTAAATTCAACCGTTTGGGCGTTTACTCATCTCGGATCTGTTCTGATCCTATCACCATTTCCCAAATGGAAGTACTTATAGGGGTTTAAAAGTTAACTCCTTAATGAGGAATTTTTTGTCAAAATAAAAACATATTACATACAAAGACATAATTAAAAAATTTAACTCGATATAAAAAACATAATTTCAAGGTTTTTAGGGGAAATCTTTATCATCAGTGATTTGAGAATCTAGGATCAATTAATGAAAATTTGCTCATCGGGTTTGCCTCTCAACATATGATTGAAGAGTAATAACATATTTACATATTATCTATCTATTTATAAACTTATCTTAGGAATTCTTTTAATAGATACTATTATTTTAAATTTTGTTTTAAACATGAAAATTCTAATATCAACAGTTTTTTTCGTTTTAAATAAAATGGAGGTTAATATTAATATAACACACCAATATTAAAAACAAAAGCCTAGAGGAAGTTTAACTCTATATTTTTATTTTTTGACATGGATATAAATAAATTCAATGAAAGTAAATACTTAATCGTTATTAGAAAATGGATACATTTTATATATGCTTTACAATGTTGTATTAACTATTCGATTAATTCCTTTCATCAAATCAGGAAACCTGTTTTAAATTCGTTAGTAGAAGCCATCATCAATAAATCGCTATTTATTAATTTTATTTTATTTAGATTTTTTTAAAAATGGTACATGTGCATTTTTATTAAATTGTAATAATAGGATCAAGGCTTCTGTTTTTCATTAAGCTATCCCTGGCCATGAGATTACCCCGCGGGGCAAATTTCTCGGCATTATTTCATTCAGCAGTCAGCTTTTAATATGCGTCAATCAAATATTAACATGACTGAACAAATGAACAACAATAATTTTGATTATTTATTTCCTCTTAAATCTTTTCGAAGGACTTATTCTATTCGGATCTCTCCCTTTCCTAAAATACCTTTTACTTCTCAAAGTATTCTAAATTTTTAAATTAGAACACTCTCTGCTCTTAACAAATTTCCTCACTTGGCTTAAAATAAATGACTTTCTTCAAATATTAATTATAAAATTTACATTTGATACTTGAAAATAACTAATCTGGTCTTTAGACGATTTATATTTTATTTATTCTATTTAAATCTAAAATCGGGAGTGGCTTCCTCTTTACTTTCTCCTTTACATGTATATAGTTGAGATATCATGGTTTTTAGAAAAACATTTCAGGTAAAATACTAATCTAGTCGTTAATAAAAAATTTCTTCGCTCACATATTTAGGGATATTTTAACAATTGAAATTAAGCATAATAGATTTACTTTTTGTTATTTCAATTTACCGAAAAATTTAAAATAAATTATTAGATTTTTATTGAGGTTATAACATCTTAACAGAAACAAACTTAGACATTATCAAAGTCAATATCAACTTTTGGCAACAATCGACCCAGCCAAAATGTTACTTCCTATGAAGTTCAAATAGGAAAAACCAAAATATCATCTCAACTAGTAACTTTATCGAAATAGTAACTTACTTTATAAGAAAAATTGATATAATCATCAACTTATGTTTGAATACATTTTTTTATCTTTCTCTTATATTTTACTCTAAATGGAAAAAGATAAAAATTTTTTAACCAAAAGTTGTTTAAAATGATAAATATAATAATTTTCTAAATGGGTATTTATTCACTAAAGTTTATAGTTGAGAAGGTTATTTATTTTTTCCAGCTTGGTTGGATTGTTGCCTTTCTAGTCAGTTAGGGAAGACTACATTATTGTCTCTTATTTTTTTAAATATGAATATATATTAATAGTATCATCCCTATTGGAATAATAAAAATTGGAATTCCAGTTTAAAAAACATCTTACTTTCAATTTTATTAACATATGTTTATAATTTACTTTGTAATTAGTTTATTTTTTAAATAATAGCTTGTCCATTTAAAAATGAATAAAAATACATGGATTCCTTCATTTGTGAAGTTTCGGGTCCGCTGACTGACTCTCATTTAGTTCTCTGTGGTTCCATGGGACGTGTTCCTTATCACATGTATGATTGTGATGTTATCAGGCAACCAAGGGCCCTCTTCCATCTCACACAAGCTTATCTCTGCTAGGAAGGGTCCATTTGAGGGCTGAGAGCAGCTCTCTTCCTTCATTACTTCCTCTCTCTCTCTTTTCTCATTATTCCACTTTCCTGACCTTTAATTAAACCTTTCCTTATTCTCTCTTTATTTATTAATTATTATAAAATACTTTTTTCTAATAATAAAATCTACATACTATAAAATTTTCATAGATTTATTTATGATTCATATTTTTTACTTTCTCCTATGTAATATATAATGAGAAAGTATTGCGATCGTGATTTCACTGGTTTTGAGATTCTCTGAGTCTAAAAAAAAAAAAAAAAAAAACGGGTCTTATGTCTATGAACAAGACTTCTCAAAAAGGAAAAAAAACATACAAGGCTGAAATTATTTATTTAAGCTAGGTGCCCTCGAAGCTTTTCAATAAAATTGGCCAAAGAGTACTAGCACTTTACTGATGTATTTAAAAAATTTTTTTTTTTCGATTTTTTCATAATTCATAATTTTGATCAAAATTCAGATATAAATTATTTGTTAGATGATGTTTGAAATGTATTAACTATTACCCCCCCAAAAAAAAAAAATTGTTCGATACTCACTTTACTTAAGTAGTCTTTTGCTGTTGTTCGAGTAAACGACGAGCGTTCTTAAACTACTCTAATGAAATTGATTAAATTGGTATTAAATTAGCATTAAAAAGCTACTTAGGGGACCCGACGCAGGTGTGGCAGCATATCTCTCAGCTTTCCTTATCTTAGGTTGTGCGTTTAGTCACATCATATTTTTATTTTTCAAAAGAAATACAATACATTATTTCTTTAGACATATTTTTATTAGATTTTAACATATTTCGTTTTTAGTAGAGAATTGAGG
>JAAAKE020152680.1:0-55699 GCA_010014785.2 Anisolabis maritima
GGGTTAAACTCGTGTCGAGTCCATTTTCGAATTGCCCCCCTTAACAATCAAATTGCCCCCCTGTGGGGCGTGGGCCCGACGTTGGGAAACACCGCTCTAAATGGTTGGTAAGCATTAATTTCATATCTAATAAAATTTATTAAATAAATGAACAATAAACTCTTAGGAGTTGGAAACTAGGAGACTGGCATTTCTTTTGCTTCTCTCTCTCTTCATCAAGCGACAGGCTGCACGTCGGGCCGGCTTTTTCTCTCATCGAAACTCTACTTTATTTGCTCAATTACGGAAAAATGAAGAAGGTGGACATTAAATTTAAATAAAATAAATCCATTTTAATTAAATTTTGTCATTGAAGTTAGTTGGGAAGTTACTCATATCATGCAGCAAAAAAAAAGTTAAAAATTAATGTTGGTTTAAATTTAATTTTAGCCCTAATTTATATTACCGTCCGTTCAACTTTAGTTCAAAATCTTCTATCTTTACAAATAAAGAAATTAAAATGAAAAGACCTTAATAAATGAAGTCTTGAAGTCTACTAATACAGATTCTAAATGTGAGTCATCTTTTTTATTTTCTTGACTTTCTTGATTACCTTGTTCTCTTTTGATTTTTCTCTCTTTTTTTTCATTGTTTTCATGTCCATCTCCCCCACTTCATTTTTCACTTCCGCCGATTCGCCGGCGCCGCCTTTCCTTCCTCTCCCGCCCGATGATGCAGACAACTTCCGTTCGTTTCCTTTCATCGTTTTTCAATTTTGAATGCATCATCGGACTTCACTTGCTCTTTAATATTACTTTTTTTTTTATATTAAAATACGTAAAAAAAAAATTCAATATAATAAACTCTTAAAACTATTAAAAATAAAAAAATCCTTTTTTTTAATTAAGCAAAATCAAGAAAAAGAAAATCTTAGAAACATAACAACCCTCGGAAAATAAGGGGACCGGACCAGCCAAGTGAAGAACCGGGTTATAAAAATACGTTAATTTTGTCATATGGAACCCAAAAGTAAACTTTCCGCTTATTTGTTAGCTTTTATTTATTTATTTATTTTATTAAGAGAATTCTGGGCAGTTTGACTTTGTAATTTTATAATAAGGACCGAGAACCTTCGGTATACTTTAAGCACTTAATAATTTGTTCTTATAATACTGTATTGTGATTGCTTTTTTTTTTTTTTTTTTGAAAATTTTAAGTAAAGACTTTTTTAAACCAGCAAAACTTTCAAATTATTTTTAAAAACCAAAAATTAATTTTTTAGTTTTGGGATAAAAGTTTAATTAAAAAATAAGGTGAAGTCTTTTTGGGGGAAAAAAGTAAAAAATATTTTTAAATCATAGAAATAGATAAAACCTTGAAATTTCTTTTTTAATTCTACTAATAATGGCATCTTAGGCTCAATTTATCTGATTTAAGATGTATAGATACAATTGGGAAGGACAACATTATTATACTTTTTTTTTGTAAGAGATGGACATCTTTTATGTTTAATGCTCTATTATAGTATATAAAAAATTTCACGATGTTGAAAATCGATTATTCTTGATAAAAAAAGGTAAAGGTAATCCCAATCAAGGCATTCGCGTGCTCTGCCAGCTGCTGGAACAGCTGCTGTTTAAGATTTTAAGCCTGGAGCTCCATTTATCTATTCCTTTCTTCTGCTACTACTCCATTACTAACCTTTTGAATAAAAATAAATTAGGATCCAATTACGTAGCCATTATGCTTTATTTTAAAATTAAGTTTGAGTCTAAGGAGTGGCGGATTTTTGTTTAAGAGGGGGAGAAAGAGAGAGATTGAGGGGAAGTTGGCAAATTTTTTGACACACATTTCAACATCATTTCATTTTGCATAAAATGCATACGAATACGCATGCCTATAACAATTGGCCCACTATTTTATTTATTTCTTTGAGTCTACTTTTTAGTGAAAAAGAAGTAAATCTGAATGTCTAGGAGAAATTGTAAGGCTATAAAATTTGTTTAAAAAATCCTATAAGAACTTTCTAATTAATCAAATGATATATTTTATTCTATCTTCATTTTTCAGCTTTCCGCTCCAAATTCCGTTAAAATATTGTTATATTTTTATAACCAATTTTTTTTTTAATAAGGAAAATTCTTATGGCTAAAATTAGAAATTGATTAATTTATATAATTATTTCCCATATGTCTAAGATGATGTACATATGATAAAAAGAACAGGTCGATTTAGACTTCCGACTCGGGCCGGAGGCTTTTGACCCATTTTGCCCATCGTCGCTTCTCCTTTTTAGGTTCTGTCCTGCCACCTGCAAGGTACTCTCCCCTCCTTTCTTCTTTTTCTTCTTAAGCCCTCCTTTGGGGGCCACCTCTGGCCCTTCCGGTGGCCGGTAACGACCTTTTCCGGCCGACACGCTACACTCGGTTTTTCGCGTGTGAAGCTCCAAGTGAATTAAATTTACATTAAAATACTGCCTCCACTTGCTAATCATCCCATTCAAAGTGGCTTTATTAACGAAAAGAAGAATATACTACGACTAATACAGAAATGTTTTTTTTTTTATTGTAATAATAAATAAATATAAATTAATTATAGTCCATTTCTTTAATTAGAGATTCACGAGATAGAGCAGGTGTAAATGATCTTCGTGAAGGACAGACACATGTTTAAATTTATATTGTCTTTTGTGGACAATTAGTTGCTAATTTTCTACATCGTTTTATTCTCTTTCATTATAAGTTAGAATAAAATAAATAGTATACTATTTTTATTAAATTAGAAAGATAGGTACCAACAAAATAGAATTTATTCAAAGAAAAGTGGTAATTTTATTAATAGATAAAATTTTTCATTTATATTAGTGTTGAGATTCGCGCCATCCTCTTGTTATTTTTCGAACCCTACTCTATTTATTTTTTCCCAAATAATTATTATCTTTGACTTCGTAGACCATTAACGATAAAAAGTGGAATCAATGAAAACAATCGTTATCCGTCAATATTTATTTTAATCAATTAATGGGACCGGGTGGAATTAGATATAGGAATAGTTAGCTAGCTAAAAATGAATATAGGAGAAGGAATTAGAATTAGGAAATAAAGTAACTTCACGGGTGCCGATAGATGGCCAGAGGTCGGCTGGGTTGAGGGGTGGGTCTCGGTACGCGAAAGCACCTCGGGTAAATAAACAGGGAACCCGGAAGTTGGGCATATACGGTCCAAATGAAAAATTAAAATAATAATTCCTTTAGATGCTACAATAAATACTAAGTCCTATGCTGGTTGTCTATCAAGTAGGCGTCAGTGCGAAATGGATTAGTTTATTTGTAATACAACTTTTGAAATTAAATTAAAATTTTATTTTAATTTTTGTTTCTTTCAAAGAAGAAACAAGCCCTCTGTTAAAATTTTTAGAAACTACCCTACCAGTATAGATCCTCAAACTAGCTTAGTTTTGAATTTTATTCTCCTCAGGCAAGTGGCGTAACTCTAGTTTGGCGCGATTTTTGCTCACCTTTCTGAATTTAAAATTTATTTTCCTTTTTAAAAAATATAAACTAATACAACTTAAAATAAAGAGTACTCGATTAATTATTATAAATATAAATTTTTTTCTTTTTTCTCAGAAGAGCATATCCCCTTCGAGAGGGGTTTAATTTGTAAATGATTTAAAAAATAGATTTTCTTATCTTGTCATTTTTAATCTCTAAATTTCATTCATAAATATTATTTAAGTGACAAAAATTTATTTAAATCAATTTAAGCCTGAATTGAAAAAGAGAGAAAAAAAAAAATTTATTATATGAAAAGTCTTTCTTCAATGAAATCAATTGATTTAATATATATAAATTAGAATTATAAAAAATATAATGAAATTCCGAATTTCAATTTTTATTGAAATCTCTTATTCGCGTTTCCTTGATTCTACAAATTTGATCGACTGACTATCAATTTGCCTCGCACGATTTCTCAAAATTAGCATTAGCATAATCGTATTTCTTATTTTGTATTCCCTTATTTATTCAAAAAGATGAGGTCATTAGTTTCAAGGAATTGAATTTCTCTACTCATGATTTTTTTTCAGACACTAACCTAAAAAATTTTCTTTCTTTTTTTATTTACATTATTTATGTGTGAATAGTTTTTAGTATTTGATTTATCTGAACTCTCAGCACAAAAATAAATCCTTACCAAATTAAAAGACATAAAAATATTTCCTGTTTTTTTTGTCAAAAGCAATTTAATTTTACTATAAATTATATTTATTAATAAAACTGATACTCCCAATTAAATATAAATATTGTATATAAGAGGTTGGAATATATAACCTTATCACTACTCCTCCAAGGACCTAGGTAATTTACTTTAAAGTTTTCCTTTCAATTTACTGTTGTTCTTTCTTTTCAAATAACATTCGTTTCGAAATATATATATGTATAAATTTATATAAAATCGAAAAGGGAATAAAATCACAGTCCTCTATTTGAAACTTAGAGCAATCTCGCACAAACTCTTTGGAGAATAAAATCGTAAAGAACAGGTGTCGTCTCCTCGAGATCGTGAAATGAACCCTCACCCCCACAATTGAAAGGCATATAAGTCAGGAGGAACAAACAGGGCAAAGGCACCAACTTCTCGCTACGCATCATTGGACGAGCGGAGCAATAAACTTTTTTGCTTTGTTTTTTTTTTCTGTTCTCTTTTGGCAATCAAAAACAGATTTTTTATATTGTAGCATAATTAATATTTTTTAGCCATATTTTCAAAAAATAATTATTAATGCGGTAATAATAGATTGATAAATTAATTAAGGAATATTTCTTTTCCCGAACCTATTAATATTATTGAAGTATTATATTAGCATAATTGGAAAAGGAAACGGGAAAGTTATTATCTAGTGGAGTGATTCCCAACCTTTTTAATATCAAGTACCGATAGGTAGCTAAAAATTTTTCTTTTATACAGAATATATTTTTTAAAATTATTTTATTCATTTATCGCGTCTCGATAATTTGCTGCCGGTGCCGGTACGCGAACCACAGGTTGGGAACCGCTGATCTTGTCAGCTCTTTACACTAATGACTGAAGAAAAGAAAAAATAAATGATTAGCATGATAATTTCTAAAAAAAAAAATATACAAAATTAGTATGTCTTCACATTTAAAATAAATACATATAATATTATTGAAAACTAATAGTGTCATTAAGATACCACTTTATGGTACAGACTTTCTTTTTTTACTTGGGTACGCCCTTGTATTTAAGACGTCCCGATTGATAATTTTTTTATCACGGTTTTTGTTATAATCTATCTCAATTGCCCATTTGTTTAATTTAGAAATAATTGAAGAAAAATTAGGATGAACAAAAAAAAAAAAATAAAATATAAATTTTTTACAGTTTTGAATAGGAAAAATTTCATTGGGCTAAAAAGAGAAAATGTAAATTTTCTCTTATATAATATGAAAATCATTTTAAAATTTTTATCTAACTTTTCGATTAAAGAAAAATGCGGATATTTTGAACAAATGAAACAAAAACTTTTTCAATAAAATTACATCTATTCATTCAATAAAACTTTTTCTAACTATTATTATGATTCATCGTTTCAATAAATAAATGCAATTTGAATATTATTTTTTGGCTTTTATTTCCTCCTTATATAATAAGTAAATAAATAATCTGTCATCTTGGAAATAACTTTTCACTTTAATGGATCTTCTCTCTTTTAACCTAAAGCTACGTGTTTCGTGCCTAAAATCATCGAGTCGTCTTTCCTCTCCTCCTCCTCTGAGGATACATCTATTAATCAGCTTTATTTTTGATTAATGAGTTTTATTTATCCTAATATTTCCATTTATCATATTCATAATTTTTTTTACTCTTGGTTTTATTTATTTTTTTACATAAATTATTTATAGAATTTTTTGATGAATTGATTATTATGTTTGAAGAATGTAATTCAAATATTAGATACTATATGGACTATTGTGGTATAGTTGAAAAAAGGCGTCGCCAAGGCCGTCGAGAGGGTGGGGATGTCGCGACTTCAGCTTTCCCCAGCCACTCCTAAAAATTATTTTTTAATTACTACGTCTTTTAATTATTATTTATCTACATTTAACTAACTATTCATCCATATATTTTATAGACATTCACTAGTCATCGTTTAATCATATTTTTAAATAAATATAATACCCGCATCTAATGAACACACACAAAAAAAAAAAGGTTTGCATTGATTATAATAAATAAATAATAATTGACAAATGTACATTATTGATTGGATATATTATATACCGCACCATACATAATCCTATCTTGCAAAAGCTCATATGATTATTTTATACTTATTCTCCAACAAGCACATTTACTTCCTAGAATATTTGCGTAATCAGAGAGGTTCTAATCTCTCAATAAATTTTATTATAGTTAATTATGACGTAACGAAAATTAATATCAAGGTCACATAACTAAAGCTATTTTTTATTTCTGTATTTTTTTTTATAAAAATACTTGTATAATTAATATATTTTATTCAATTAAAATTAAATTGTTAAAGACAGAGCCAAACTTTTGTTTTCTAAATGTGTGTCAGAAAGAAAATTTAATATTACTATTGAAAATCTAATAATTAAATTTTATATATAACAGTTATCTTACTATATATTTAATATGTGATTATATTGTTAACCATAATGCCGAAAAATAGCATAGGCCTCTTTTTTTCGGCATCTGTCATTTAGACTCCGTCCTTATTTATTTATTGGTAGATGAATTTTTCTCGCTCAGTACAGAGTGCAAACCACTGACCTTTGAACCACATGAAGCGAGACCTCTACCTCTGCACCAAGGGCCTCTTAAACGATTAATTATTAATTATCAACCATTTTTTATGTCTCTTATACTCTCTGAATAAAAATCATTTGTGAATCCTACTTTAACTCGCTTTTTAAAATTCTTGTCCCTTAGTCCCGAGGTAAAGCTCTTATTTTATGTTCTAAGGGTTTGTATCGCATCCTTAGCAATAAAATTTAAACCATCAATTAATTTAAATAAATATGGACTAATTGCCTAAAATGCCGAAACCCTTAAATAATTCTAAATCAAAAAAATATTTAATATTGTGCAAAAATTTTATTGGAAAAAAGAATTCAATGGCAGAATCTCTCATCTTTAAAGACACTCCGTGTTTTATTAAATATTTTTTGGATTAAACTTCTAATCGCATTTTACTTTCTCTTATTTGTTTTTATCTCTCTATATTAATAAAAGTTTTTCAAGTTTTCCGCCATGTACGCTTTAACGTGGACTTTATTTATTTTCTTCTATTTTATATACCTAAGCAGGCGACGTGATCAATCGTAATAAAGTCGGAGCATCCTATTTTATTAAAATTTTTATTTTTATTATTTTTATATAGTCTTATTTTTTAATTAGACTATCTTCAATTTTTAAAGTTAGGGATATGACTCCAAAACCCTCTAAGAAAATATTTTTTTCTAAACGAAATGACCTCTCTGAAATCCAAGTAAACTACGTATGACTACTATGCAAGGTTACTGACTGAAAAATGCAATTGAATCTTAAAGTTTCGGGTGTCGGTATCAAATGAACTAACTGCCCTAACAACTTCAAGCCTTAAGCCCTTAGGGCGTAGTCTATAAAATTATCTCGGGTTCTTTTGTTCCGGCCAAGCCGAGGTGTAAACGAGTTCACAATATCTGTTAAATGTAGACTCACTTGAGAGGAGTCTTTTTTGAAACAATTCCTATTTATTTATGCCCTTTCGTTATCATCATCTCCATTCACAACCAAACTTATATTCCTGATTTAAGATTTAAATTTTCTCTTAATATGATTTTTACATACTATCTAACTGTTTTAATTTATTTAAATCAGGACTCTTATGTTATGATTTATTACTCTCGATAAATTTATTTTAACAACTTCCGTAAAATAATTTATAAACATGATGTCTATTTTATATGTAAATTAATTAATTTTGCTGTTTACAATTAACCAAATATTAATTTAATAAAATGATTATAACGTTTGATAGCATCTTAAATTTAAAATAAAAATAAAGAAACTGATTTTCTCACTTCTTGGAAAATTGGTCTCTTTGTTAAACCAATTATTAAATAGTTAGATAATTTCAGATATAATGTCACTTTTAAATTTTGAAATATTAAATTTATTTCATATATGAATAATAAGAGATAATCTATTCATTATTTATTCGAGGTTCTTTCGTTAGTACACGAATTCAGTAACTCAACCAATCCCTAGCCATAGACTTCCGCAGTTATTTTTTATTTCCTATTTCTAACTAGTGATTAGAATTGGATCGGCTGAATAGTAAGCCAGTAGGCTGAGTCTTACTCCACGACGTCTCATAAATTATTTTAGTAAGTTTTATTCTTTGAATTAATAATTAACAAAATTTATGGCTAAGGCTGTGTTTCTGACTTAATAAATGAACGAAAAAAGTTCAGGTAAATAAAAGGGAGCCCGATAGTTTGGCTCTTAGTGTCCAGTGAGATGAATTGAATATTCTGGATTTTAAAAGGGATTCTAATTTTGCAATAATCTATTGTATTTATAAATTTAAAATTGAATATTAATTTGTTTTTTAAATTATTTAATTTAAAATTGATTTTTGGCTTTTAGTTGGGTTCTGAGTTTTGATTATTTTTGATTAATTTTTTTAAATCTTTTTTTTTACATTTCATATTCGTCTCTTCTCATAAATTTGAATAAAATTATTACGCTTGGGTGCCCTTCCTGCTTCCAGCCCTACCGGGGTCAAGGGTCCGATCCTAATTTAGATGCATTGCCCTTCCTGGATTTACTCATGTTCCCATCCAAGTATTATCCCCTCCATACGTTATTCTAATCCCATATTTAATATTCCTTTCAAAAATTCTAGAATTCTGATTCTTTTTTTTTATTTAAATTATTATTATTATTAATAATAATTAATATGGAAAATTAAATTGACTAATATTTAGTGCAAATAAATATAGCTGTTTCAGGGTCGTGATTAAATAAATCTTAAAATTATCATTTGACTATGGTCTTCCAAAATTTTAAAATTATTTCGGAAACAGAAAAACAAATATTTTCGATATCTAGTGCCTTAAAAAAGGAGGCCTCTATGAGGATTTGCCCGAAAGCTAAAATTATTCTCTCTGATTTTTATGTAATAAATGATAATAATAACTTCAATATTTGTATAATGAGATAAAAATGTCCAGTCGACAAAACCAAATAAATATAAATAATAAAGTTGGCTACCTTCCACTATTTTCAAACATTAGAATTCAAACGGTCAGTTCAAATTTATTATCCTTCATTTGGTTTGAGCTGAATAAAATATTAAATATATTGTTTCTTTTTTTCTTAGATCTTTTCTCTTTAATGTCACGTGTTTCAGCTGCATACAATTATTATTTTTTCTTTTTTTAATAATAAATTACTATTTTATTAACGAAGGAAAATAATTTTTTTTTCAAGTCGTGGCTAAGGCGATAAGCGCTGGTGCGTGCAATCCGCGTGTCAGTCTTGAGGCCCACACTTTTGTCTTGAAGTCTGATTGTCTGGATCTTCCTCAGGGTGCGTGTGCATATGTCTATGTGTGTCTGGGAATATTCCCTGAACCGAAACGTTGCTTGGGAAATTTTCATCAGCCTTATGATCTTATTTTGTTATTCTATTTCTTAACGATAGCTCATATGTCATTCGATATTATTTTTTCCTTTGGATTGAATAACCAACCAAAGCGATTTATTAATAAATAAAAAAAAACAACAATAAACTCACTCTTATTTGTATCTTTTTTTCCAAAGGACCTAACTAAATTATAGATATTAAATAAATACTAAAAAATTATAATATCGCGTGATATTTATCGTAGGGTTAATTTTCCTTTAAATAATTTCACTTAATTAGCAGAATTTTAACAACTTAATTTTTTTCGAAATTATTATTATTAACAATTGAAATTAAAGTTTAAACTCTATGCTGGCCACTAGTTTTTGTCATTGGACCTTCTAGCAATCTTTTTATTTCGTCAAACAATATTTTTTTGCGAGCCAGCAAGGTAAAAAATTAAAGAAATTTTTTAAATGAATTATAAAATAAAAATAAACTTAACAAGAACAATCTGAACGCCTGGTTACATTTCAATTTATTCGGAGTTTAAGTCAACTGAGATAAACCATTTCATTCTCTGTTATCTCCAGGGTAATATGTTAAGTAAAATTTTGAAAAAATACTATTATTTCTTTCTCTGCGGTTGGCAAACTTTTCTAAAGAAAAGGCCCCACTCCGAGGGCCGCCTTTTTATTTGACTGCTACATGGAAGAAGATATACACATCCCTGCCTTTTAATAGAAACGTCTGTCAATATTTAAAACTATAAAATCAGATGGTTAGAATTCGGATCCAATTCGGATAAAAATTTATTTGAATCATCTGGACATAATAATTTAATTATTTAAAAATTTACAAGAACTTACACACATACACACACACCTCAAACTCCAACTTTAACCACAGCTAGCCTAGCTATTGGCCATCAATTTACTTCATTTTATTATATTGTATTTATTAATTTAATCTTATTTATTTATTATTACATGTTTTTACTATCTCAATTTTTTTTAAATAAACCTCCTCCCTCCACAAAAATAAACAAATTTTCTCAAAGAAGTTTTAAAGTCTCAGATATAAAAATTTGAATTTCATCTGATTATATATATGTTAAAGGAAAATTGTTTATCTTCAATAAACTCCCATTTTTTGGAGATGAGTTTATACTAAAAGTATATCGAATTTTCAAATGATGTTTAATATATATAATTTATTTCAAACGAATTTCTCCATAAACTGAGTTTTTTTTTATTTTTTTCTTTAATAATAAATTTAGAAAAATTTAATTTTTAATGGCTGCCAGCGCCCGGAGCGGAGGCATCCCTCATAACTCCCATGCTCAAGTCTGCTCTTCATTCTAGCTACCTAAGCTTACATCCAACTCAAGCTAAAGATATGACCTAATTGAGGAATCTTTTCAGTACTGGCTTATAATTTATAATACTTTTTTCTAAGTTTATTATTTATTTTAATATTTTCCCAGACAATATTTCTTTTGGTCTTAACTTTTGGAAGTGAGAATACTTAAATAATTTTAAGATAAGTAGTTAGTGCCATTATTTATTTAGTACTTAATTGATCGTTTTGATCACGAGCCGAATTTCTAAAGACAGGGACTTTTTTCTGTCTTTTTAAATACAATAAATAATAGCCAAATTTATTTCCATGAAAATTATTTTACTTCCTTCTTTTACTCTATATTTATTATTTATTAGATAGAGTTAGTTCCTGTCTATTAGGGAATCCAGAGGTCATTCCTGCTTATTATTATTATTATTTAATTTCTTTCTTAAATAATAATGAACATTATAAACTTTATGGACATTTGTTTATATCTTTTCAGGTAAATGACTCTAACATAAAGAAATTTCATTTGCATATCTAATTAAGATATATTTTTTACAAAATTTTTTTCATGTTTCGGCTTTGAAGGTCATTTAAACACCGGCAAATTATTCATAGATATAATATAACCGTTCATATTTATTTATATTAATTAGTATTTTAATTAACAATTAATATCAATTTTAAACAGGCCAAGTTAATTCACACGTCATTTAACCTCTCACAACTAATTGTAATTATTTCTTTGAACAAATTAGATAGGTACTTATACATATATATTTTTTTTTCTTTAAGGTGAAAATTAAACACCTATATAGTAATTTACTCTTGATTCTCTGGGATTTATTTTTATTACGATCCAAGATAACCTTTTCTATTTATAACATAAAGAGAACATTTATTATCTCAGGAAATTTTAAAAATAAAGATTCTCATCACCTCTTAGTTTGAGAACGATATTTATTCTTAAATTCGGAAACATTATACATAAATTTTCATTTTTTATTTTTATTAAAATTCTTATATATTGATTTGAGTATATATATATATACTCATATCAAAACAAAATCTATCTAATTGAGTTTGAGCTTAGAAAGTTAAACAAATAGACAAAAACAGAATGTTTACAGCATAAAATAAAATATAAACTTGGGATTCATTACATTGTAATTTCTTTTGGAGAATGACACATTAGCAGTATGTCTCCAATCTCTCTCTCTCTTCCATCATATATATACATATATATATATGTGTCAGGGACTAACACGTAGTAATTACTCTAGAAAGTAACTTTCTTGGAATTTTACCGGGTTACGTTTCAGTTCTTTCCCAAAGGTCTCTAATAAAATACACACTTATCCCCTCAATTGATTTAAATAAGATATTTTTATCGAACAATGAATGAGGTTCGAATTTCCATTCCCTCGTTTTAATATGCTTCCTCTTTCTCTTCAATCATATGCATCATGGCCTGAAAGTGTATATCATTGTAAATAATTAAAATTTTCAAAATATGTGTTATCTGCGATCTATATTTGTAGTATACTATTTATAAGAAAATTGAAAAATAGAAATAAATTTTAGATATTATTTCATGATGGCCATCCACTTTGAGTCAAATAAAAAAAAATTAAATAATTCCCCTCATCTCTTCGTAATTGGATGAAAACCTGTAGGGAGTCTATAAATTGAAATAAATAAATGTTGAGATTGTCAACAACTCTAACTTTTATACCAGTAAGCATGAAAGAGTCTCTCTCTTTTAAGTTTCGAAAAATAGTTGTTAGAAATATGAGTAGATATTTTTTATTTAAATATCACTTTCTTCCAGACTTGTGACATTTTTCATTGCCTTTTTTCTGTACTTTTTGATTGGCATAAACAAGAGCAAATAGTCCTTTCAGGAAAAAGACTGGCATATTGGGACAAGAAAAAATATCAGTGTCATCTCAGCTAATTCGTAGCCGCCATCATTGGCAGTCTTTGCAATCATATTTATAATTATTATATATTACAAAAATCTCTTTTTCTCAAGATTCTACTTCCGTTTAATAATAATAATCCAGGAGGCATTGGGAAAAATCTTTATCAGATGATGATTCATTTGAAACCTTAAAATAGACTTGTGAAAAGCCGGAAGTATTCTCAAATACACGTTTTAAGTTCACTTGTTTCAAGAATCACTATTACTTACAAATCCGACTGACTAATCATAGAGTCGCTCGGGTCTTTTAGTCACATAGGTCAACTGTGACCACCATTTGAAGTTCTGGTTCCTTTCAGTCACTTTGTTTATTTTCCACGCGACATTTAAACATTTCGTTGGAACATATTAGGGATCTTATTATTTATTTTTCTTTATAAAAATAAAATAAAGTTTTACTGCTTTTACTCTCTGGTATGGTGGTGGTATTTTTACAATTACTGAAAATTGAATTCAAAGTAAAAAAAATTGACCAAAATTAAAATATTCAATTCTACCCTTCTTATTTAACTCTTTTTAGGGACAAAAATTTTTGAAATCTTTTTAGGAGGGATATATATATATATAGTCCAGGATGGGTGGGACTACAAAAATTAGAAAAAGAGGCAAGGCAAAGCCCGAACCCCCTATATATATTTGGGTCAGTTAAGCAAAAAAAAAAAAAGACCAAATAAAATTCGTTAATCAACTTGAATTACCTGCCCCTGTACCTTAGAGCAAAGATCTTATTTCATAATCTAAGTCAGTGGTTAGCTTTCAGTCCTAGGTGATGGCATTTATATTAATTATATTTACTATTAATTCATTAAATAAATATGGACGGATAATAAGGGTGATCGTCAAAATCTTACAATTTATCGTATATGTTTAAAGGCCTCCGATGCCGAAAAGAAAAAACAATCTAATTACATTATCTCAAACATTCTCTATTCACTTTTTTTTTTTTTTTAATTCATTTAAAGCCTTTTTACCATCAGAGGCCATTTTGACTATATATGCGATATTATTAAATATATACAAATTCGTATCGATGGCTTCCGGACGTTCAACACTCTTGTTTCTCGGTGGCCACCTATCCACTCACTTTTATGTTCCATAAGGTTTCTTTTAGATTCGTCAGAAAAAAATTTTCAAATATTTCCTTCCGCATGGAGTATGTTTTTCTATATTTGAATAATATACATGTGTTTAGGTGGAGGAATAATAATTGTAGTAGTAATAAAAACAGGAGGTCAGTAAATTGGATCAACAGGTGGTCCCCCATGGGTGAGTCACTTTCTTCAGATACTCTCTCAACTGACAGGTGACTTCTTTTACCCATAAGAGGTTCTTTCGCATGTATAGGGTGTTTGTCGGTGTGTGACGTTCACACGCTTATTATTCAAGAGTGGCCCCTCTCTACACTTGTTATTAAACACAACATGGTTCATGGTCAAAGTCAAAGTTTAAAAAATAAATAATCCTTACAAAGAAGCCAATTATGTATATTTAACTTATTTATCTTTGTTTTTAAAATGTCTCTTCTGTTATAAATTGAATATATCCTTCGTAGAGTCAATAGTTTATTTTATTGGATTTTTTTTTGAAGGATGAGTAAATATTTAATAATCTTTAATACTAAATATTTATATTTTCATAATTAGTGACGTACTCCTATCAAAAAATTTTTAATCTTAAACGAAATTAATTCTTTAATTTAAAATCGTATTTCTCTTTTTGTTATTATTCGCTCTAATTTGAAAGCGCATTTATATATTCATCTTTTAAGGTAGAATCCACAGCCAGCCATTTCGGCGTGCTAGCACCTCCACCAGGACTCCAACTTCCAATTATTTGAAAAAAAAAAAATAAATAAAAATAAGTGTTTTGTCCTCATACTTTTTATTTTGGCAGTAACCAAATCCACCATAAAAGAGAGAAGAAAGTTTAAAATGTACTAGTGTAATATTTCACACTTTAAGGGGAATGGCAAAAGGAGTTTTACTTTATAAGTGCACCTTGGGCAGCTTATGCACGTAGCAAACATCTTTGTCCCCCCTCAGCTTTGTTCCCTCACGCCTTGGGTGTTACAAGCATCTTCCTTTTTGTTTCCGCTCACGTCTTATTATACAAACTGTCTCTTTTCAAACTTTAACGATTTAATTGTAAAGCGCCTTTTCATTCAGATTTCTTTATTTATAAATTTCTATACTTTTAAATATTTATTATCATGCTAATAAAATCTTTCAAAAAAGCGACAATCAATACCATATTTGAAATTATATTATCACATATTACGCAGAATGAAATAAAAGAAATATTCTTAAACAAAGGGAAATTTTTTTTGAACAACTACGAATCTTTTATTAGAAATGAATAAAAAGGATAGCCCCTATTTAATCTCCCTAACCAAAAGGAACCATTCCTTCCAATTCCCTGTTTATTTATATTATTACGATGTATATACAAATATAAAATTCCATCTTGAGATGAGCTTTGAAGGGATAAATAAATAAACAATATAATTTATAATTTCGACACTAAGAATTTTCATCATCAAAATTTCATCACATTTTTAAATAAAAATATTGGGAATATATTTATATTAACATTTTTTCCCAGAGAATAGACCTATTCATAATCTGTAACATTTCTTTCATTTCATAATATATAAAAATATTAATAAGTTTCCCCACTCGAATTAAAAAATTTTAGCAATGCCATTGAAAAAATGGTGACTCATACGTTTCTCAAATGGGGCCCTTGGCTGAGCCCCTTTCTCATCCCACTAGACAAGAGCCCCGCACACGTTCTCATTATTCACCCACTCGGAGAACTCATAAATTACATACTCGAAACAGATATTAAAATGGAGATTATTAATCTTAAAATTCTAAATTAATATTAAAGATGAAATACTTCTCATAATTTAAATTAATTTTATCTCATAAAAATATTAGAATTTTTTTTTGTTTTTTGAGAAATTTTTTATTTTTAATTAAATTAAATTAAAAAAATAATTTACTTAATTTTTATGCATTTTTATATCTTTTTCTTTTGGTTTTAATTCATTGCCGTTTGAATTATTTAAGGTATATAAAAACGAATGTGTCTAGATCTTTTTAATGAACCAATTAACTTTGCTTCTCCCCACACCTTCTCATTAACATTTTAGCGTCTTTTTCCAAAAACAAAGCCCTACAGAGGCTCCTGTGCTTTGTCCGTCCATTCGTGAGTTCTATTGGTGAAAAACTCGGTGTCGGCACCCGAATCCTTATTGTAATAAATTTATGAAGATCCCGAGAAGTCCGGGCATTCGTTGTTTAAGTCTATGTTTGATGCATTATATTATTTTATGATTTTAATAATAAATATTTCTTATTAGATTAGGCACTAGGCACCTAAAAATTTTAGTTTCCAAGATTGGAAAAATTTGAATTGCTCTCCCTACTTAGTTAGTTAAAGTATATCGTTAAGATAAACTATCAATTTAAAATAAGTTGATTTTTAACTTTCTACTCTCTTAAAAATTGCTTCGCCTACAAAGTAGGCAACCTCCCTGCCTCGGTTGCTGATGGCGGGATCTCAGTGGACGGAGGCAAGCCATATCCTTTCTTCTTTTAACAGATATCCCCATCTTAACAACAAAAGTACAAAAATACTTCAATTACTTGTTGAAACAAACCTTTAAAAAAAAAAAAAACAAAGTCATTTCTTATAATTGTAATTGAAAAAAATACGAATTTGGATAAGTGCAATAATTTAGAATTTTTCTATTATTGAGAATAAATATCTAATAGAGGATTTGGATGAAATATTGTAAAACAAGAGGGAAGAAAAAAGGAAACATAAAACATGAGTTTGTAAATCGAGGGATTATGCAATGAGGCAATCAGCTTCCGCCTGGTCCAGAGTTCAGATCAACTAGAGCAAAAGTGAAAGGGACGTAAGGACAATTGTCTCGACAATGCCCCTTATCTTCTAGTAATCCTGGTTTAGGAGTTAGAAGTTGAGTGGGTGGCTGAATTGTCCATCAAATGTGCAGGGCGTGTCTACAGGTCGATGGAGAGGGGGACATTATCTGGCGCCAGTCAGCTGCCTAAATTTATTATTGCTTCGATTGCCTAAAACCATACTTTATTCGTAGATTAACTCCAAGTCATAATTGAATTATCAAATGATGTGATTTTTCTAAAATAAAAAAACAAAAATAAATTACGACTTATTCAAATTTGAACTAGCTGCAACTGACATCTAGCCGAAATCTCTGATTTTTGATAGTTCGTTGATTTTATTTCATTTCTTATATATTTTACGATTTTTTTTTTAATTTTATTTAAAAATTGGCATATTTTGTTTACATTTAAATGCGTACAGACTGACATATAATTAAGTAATTTAACTTTCTCCAGCTATAAAAAAGAATTAATTTTTTTTGTTTCATTTTTAACAAAAAACAAGAGATTATACATTACTGATTTATACATTTATAGTAGTATTGGAATTTAAAAAAGATTTCCTTTTCACAAAGGAAGAAATTAGTTTAAATTTTTGTGACCTTTTTAATTTCACTTTTCACATGAAAATTATAGTGTAAAATTTCAAAATATTCCAACTCTTTATTATTCATATTATAGAATGAAAAGGAAAAAAACAAATAAAATTAATTAAATGAAAAAATAATTTTAATTTAATAAATATGACAAAATTTTCAAAATTTACATCGATGTGACTTTCTTTAAAATTCGTAATTATACCTCTTATTTACAATATTCTTTCATTGTATTTTGAAATGATTAATCAAACGATTCGTAAATATAACAATTTTCTCCTATATATAAATAGAATATCTTTTGGAAAGTATAAAATTTTCTCAAATGAACAGTTAGATGTATAAATCTTAACGGAGGTGCATGTAGGAACCCTGAGCATTGTACCTTGTTTGGTAGGTCGATTGGGACCCTCATCAAACCCACTATTGGGCCCCTTTTTAGTCTTTCCTCAAGGTTTTATCAGCTCTCTAAAGAGCGAGAGAGAGAGAGAGAGTGGCCTGCTCATACTCGGCCTGTCAAAATTAAAAGCTTTCGAATGAAAAAATGGTTTTCAGGTTGAAAGTTAATAGCTCGTCTTCAGGGTCTTTCAAAATAAAAGCCTTGAAGCCCATATTTTCCAAGGGTGATAATTAAAAAAAAAAAAACCTTTCAATGATATAATTTTACATTTTTTTGATGAAATAATTCACTTTTCTTTAATTTTATTTATCTTCAAATAATTCATACACTTTTGATAATAAGGTTATATATTTTATTATTGAGAGTTATTGCTTTGCTGTTATAATTATAAGAGAGGAGAAGGCAGGATTGGCAATAAAGTAGCCTTTAAATGCTCAGTAAAAACTCAAAACTTTTTTAAATTAAAAAAAAATTTTAACTAGTTTATGTATTGATTATTAATCATTCTCTTCCTTAATAAGAAAACTGTTAAAATCTTCACATTTATTGACCAACAAGGAGGTCGGCAAATCTGTATTACAGACTTCATCTTCACTATCAACAATCATATTTTTTAGATTTCAGAGTTTATTATATATAAAATTAGCGATGATCTCTTGAGCTGTTGTGATTTATTTCCTTTTGATTACTATCCTAATTATTTCTACGATAGTCTAAGGTTTTTTATTTAAAAATTTTTCTTCAACAAAGAAAAAGAAAAACATAAAATTAAGTCCTCCAAGTTGATGGATTGGGAGCAGAAGCTCAATGCCGAAGAAAAATAATTCTTATGTGGAATATATACTCGATAAAATTTATTTAATTCAAAAAAATAAATTGATGAAAACTAATGGCTTCAAATTACGTAAAAGATTAAAACTAAAGCTATTTTGCAAAGAAGTTTTTTTTTAATTTTCTTGACATATTATTAAAAACATTTTGTACTAATTTATTTACATAAAACAATCCTCGGATTTCGAATGGTAGGCCTGCCTCTACAGACGATTGAATTGAATTATGGATTGTTTTTATTTAATTTATATGCAAAAAATTTTATATTTTTTCTTTATAAAAAAATAAATTGCGTTTGTTTTGCCAAAGAGTTTAAAAAGAAAAAAAAAACAGCGAACAAGAACGTAAGATGATATATGCATAATTTGTTATTCGATTTTCTCTTTGACTCGGGCCAGTCAGCTTTTCGCCATTTTCTTATGTACCTTTTTTCTCTTCTTGGTCCATGTTTCCCTCCTCTTTCTCTTCTAAAGAGAGAAAGAGGAGAGAGAGAGACAGACTCAGGTTCAACGTACCCCATTTGGTGCTCGAAAGGCAGCGCAGAGTACGTCTACTGCTGTGTCTTCAGCTCTTCGGCTTATTTACTTTGATTTTACCCCTCTCTCCACTCTCTCACCCAAACTTAATCATTAAGGTTATTGATTTAGCTCTTCATTTATGTATTTTCATTACAAAGGATATTTTAATTAGTTCATAAATAAATGTCCTAAAAACAAACTCTCAATTAAGAGATTTTTGATTTATTAAATAAGAAGTTGTGTAAATGTTCTCTTGAAAAAAATTTAGACTACCTCAACCATGATGGACTTTTTTCAGGAGAATGAGAAGGGGAAATTTTTTCTCAAACAATTTATTATTCATTTTTTTAAATAATTTATTATCTATTTTTCTACTTTTACAAATATTTGCGTTTTTAATTTAAAAAACGAAAACTCAAGTATAAAATTATACTTCTCGTAGACTAAAATTTTCGGGTCGCTTACTTTGATATCCAAGCTGAATATAATCTTTGAACACTCTAACATTTACTTTTTTCCCCTAAATTTCTTAAAACAATTTTGGACTTAGGAGACCTGAAAAGTTTTGATGAAAACTCGATTCAAAAATTTGCTACTAGTGCAACGATTCCCCTGACTATACAACCAATTAAATAGTATTTTCTACCAATTCTTTATTTATTTTTTATTAATTGAAATTATTGAAGCTTTAGTAAATCCAGCTAATATCTCTTATAATAAAAGTAACTTGTGTTCCAATGCATCTTTTCTTAGAATCTGCTTCTTCTTCTATTCTTTAGAATTTAGACTTAAAGTAAAGGAAATTCCATGGCTACAAGATTCATTAAAACAGAGCCTCGAGGAAATTATTTATTTATTAAAAGTTATATATATATATTAAGACAGTTGCATTAGAAAAGAGCCATCAGCATTTGGCATTTGATTGATGGTTTGAAGAATAAATATGCTAATGAGTTTTATTGCTATTACATTTGCAATAAGTTATGCTATGCTGTTAAACTCTAAAATATATAATAATAATAATAATAATAATAATAATAAACAATCGTTAAAAAGTATATCAGAATTGTGAGATCAGAAAACAATAGCAGAGCAAAAAAGAGGTTCGTTACTTATCTCATTATAAAGATGCCAAAATCCCAATTTAATATCTCATCATCAGTTACTATCGTACAGTAACATTTGTGTCGACATTGTATTATTTATTAAAATAATATTACATAATAATATTATTAATATAATTCTAGAGAAAAAGGTCTTTGATTTGTTGAAAAATTATTGGTGGGATATATTTTCTTTGCCACTGTTCTGGAGTGAGGATTAACTTTTTGAAACTGACCAATGTAAAATTAATTCTTTTCTTCTTATTTTATTGTAGGCCTATGGCCTGTTTTATTTCTCCAGTGAACTTTTAGGATTCCATAAAAGAAGACGCCCATCTCTTTGGGGGTAACCCTGGAACAGATAATTTGGAAACTACTGTCCTAGCAGATCCAAGAACCATTAATAGGGAATGTAGAAGTTTTTGTATAATTATTTATATAATATGATTAATCTTTCTTTTTTTACTTTCATTTAGTTTTATTTTTATTTATTCTTTATTTGATAGAAACTTTTTTTCCCAGTTCCTCTCTAAATAACTAAAATAAAAAAAAAAAAGAACAGATGAATACTATTGGCATATTTCTTATATTTTGATTTTTCTCTTATTATTATAAAACTTTTATTTTCCTTTATTTTAAGATAAAAAAAAAAATTAAATAAAATTCCAAATTTCCTTTTTCTCTTCTTAATTGGCATAACTAAATGAAATTAAAAAACAAATGAGAAGATTAATTAACTTAAAACAATTAAATTTTTATACTTCACTAATATACCTTTTCTTTTATAATTTATAAAACTCTCTCTCCTCTTTAGAGATGGTATACATTTTAATGGTAGGATATATATTCCAAGCTATTTGAATCATCTTTGTTCTCAGAAATCTTTTATGGGTACATCTTGTCTTTGAAAAGGTTAACCTCCAAGCTTCTTTTACTTACATATTTTATTGTCGTCTTTTAAGATGAAAACTTATTGGACATAATGACTTTAAGAGAGAGAGAGAGAGAAATATTCATTTTACTTGAAATAATCTGAGGTCACCACAGAACCGTCTTTCCAAAGAATATTTTGAATTTAAAAAATACCTACGCCCTTCATTATAATATCTTTTTAAGGGATTTTAAGAAGATATCTTCGATTTTATTTTTCCTTTTTAATTTGTTTTGATTAATTCCTCCTCTTCTTGGGTATATGTAATAGTGTGTGTGTGTGTGTGGGGCCAGCTGCACCAGGACCATCACGTGCGCATCTTTTCCTTCAGCACGCGCTCATCAGCTCCAGATGAAAATGGACCCCCTCTTCATCCGACTTCTTTTTCTCTCTCCTCATCTGGATAATCAACCACACTAACACTGAAGAATATATTCAAAACGTGTTCCTCTCTTCGTGACCCTAAATGACCAGTCAGCCGTACAGTCCCTGTCTGGATTAATCTCGAGCATGAAAAAAATATCGTAGGTGTGTCTGGTGATGCACTAATTTGGTCACTTTTTTTCATGCTTGTCATTAAAATTTGTGATTTCACTTTTAGAAGTGTATCAGTCACCTTAAATGAAATTAAAATTCTGTTCTGTGGTTATTAATTAGACTTCTATATATCAAAATCACTTCTCTTTATTTATTACTCAATTAACCCTGATGAACTTATTTTGATCTATTCGTGGCTCAGTTCTCATTATAAAAATTAGATATAAAAATCTCCCCAGAGTGCCTGACTATAGCACAGTTTATATTTATTTCACAAAAATTATTAGTTTTTGAGGTATTCGAATATCTTATACTTATATACTCTTTATATTATTTTTATATACTTAATCAGAGAGTATTACAATAATTGCAAAACTTTTTTTTAAAGTCTGGCATCTGAGGCCATATAGACTTTTAAATGATAAGTGTATATATATTTATTATGATACACATTATCCAGGCATATTTATTTACATTCAATTGATTTAAATAAATTTTCATCGGATTGCCTGGGGTCCGAACCCACCTTGGCTTTTGAGGTTATCAATATTGACAACCCACACTACCTCTAACCTCGTGGTCACGGGATGACATAATTGCAAATATTAACATCGTATGGCCTGACGTAGTCAAACCTAAATAAATAAATAAAAATTCTAACTTCCAATTTTATCCTAATAGATTGTTGACAATTGAAATTGTCTTTATGTTCCAAAGTTTCCAAATGTTTCAAGAGCGTGCGTAGAGTAGACTCCAAATGTTTTATTTGTTTCAAGATGTTGGAAATTGCTCCTGAAACAAACTTTATAACTTTTTATTAATGGGTTTCATTCGCAATTGTGTCAACAGAACCTAAGAAACACCCAGGAAGTGTCGATTCTAACTCGACCAAGACCGTCTCATTAATTGTTGTTTCCTCAGAGCAAGATTTTATTTTTCTGCTCTTTTTTTTTATTATAGAATTAATAAAATATTTTGTTAATTTATTTACACTGCTCAGATGGTAATGATCTCAATGAGCGGAATAAGATTTTAAATTCGTTATTAATGGAAAAAACAATCATGGTTATATTACGAGTTAAGATTCAGTCCCGTCACAGACACCTTTTTTTTCATTTTCATATTTATCAAGAAAATGCTCTAAAATTTAATTTTCCATTTATCTATCCTTACTCTAAATGCAAATTTATTTTGAAAATTATATTATTTCAATATATAAGATAAAAGATCTTGATAAATAGATTTTTATTATCTTAGTGAAAAGACTTTATTAACATATACATTTGCACATAACCCACCTAAATAAATTAGAATACAATTGTCACATTAAAATATTCCACCCAAAATTGAGAAATAAAATCTCAAGGAGAAAAGGAATATTATATTTTTCAACTAGAAAAATATTATATTATCTTTCTAAAGGATTTCAGACGAACTGTATTTATTATACTAAGGAAAGCCAGATAAGTTGAATTTTATTGATATTTCAAAAATAAAGATTTGTTTTTCTTATATATACTCGTATATAAAATGAATTCCATCTGTAAAATTGTATATATAATATAATTTTATAAATAATAGAAGAGATTTGGTGGCTGTGTGAAAGAGTTATTCTTGGAAGAAGGGCAGGTTCAGCCAAAATAAAAGCCTTTATTTGCTCATTGTCTTCGGAGATATTTAGAGATAAGTTTATTATCTCATCATCAGTCCAAAATAATCGAATATTTACATAAATTTACTCCATGCTTACATATGTATTGATACTACAATTCTACATTAAGAAATATTCATTCCTACAAAAATGCACATGTGTATGAATGGACTAACTTGATGCAAATATTCGATTCTTTAGGACTGAGGATGAGATAATAAAATTATTTCGAAACACGAGATCGATAAGCAAATAAAGGCTTTTACAATATTTTGGCTGAACCTGCCCTTCTTCAAAGAATAAATTTTATAAATAAATTATGGATAGAATATTATTAGAAAAATGTATTTCAGCGAAGAAAATAGCAACAAAAGTATCATATTCTATTAAAAAATAATAATAAAAAATAACATTTTAGGTAGAATTAAAAATCATACTTTTAAGTATTTAAAAAAAGGATTTCCTTATGATTATGATGAGAAAGGCTTAGAATAAAATATTTAAAAATATTCTATATATGATTTTTAATTTTAATTTTTAATCAATTGTGAAAAAAATGATAAAGAAATGATAATTAACATGCAGTAGACATATTGTATATATAAATTATTATTAATTTCAGGACCCTTAAGGATTGAATCTACATTGTACCATCAACCAGCCAAAAATCCTTATAAAAAAATAAAGGAAAAACATCTTTTATTTTTTAAATATATGCGTGAAAAAAAAAACATATTTCAATAAAATTCAACTTATCTGGCTTAACTCCTTTCCATAGTAGAATAAATTTTTATATCTTTTCACAAAAAAAGTTATTTTTATTCATATTACATGTTAGGATATATACCCGGCATTATGCTAATTTCAATTTTTTTTTTTTACTTTGAATACAAAAAGAAAAAAAGTTGCAGTCTTCCGCGCGCAAAATGACCTTACTTTAACCTTTGCGAAGATGCGATGGCTTCGCGCCAAAACGCGCTCTTCTCTGGCCTTCAACAACGTTGACTTCATACATCCCTACTGTGCCTCTTAAGGAAATCTTATGTATTCGTAATCCCTTAAATTTTAAGAAAAACTTTGTTTTTAGGTACATTTAATTTCAATAAAAATTTTTTATAATTTCTTTTTTGTAAAAATGAATTAATGGAGGGTTCCCTCTTAAGTTTGTTAATAAAAGACAGGACCACCTTTTGAGAGAGTTTGCCATATTCTCTTCATTTCTCTTTTTCCTTCTTTTGTCTTATGGCCTTTGTCTGCGAATGGGTTCAATAGGGCACATAGGCCAAAACTGGTCTGTGTGAAGGAAAAATAAGTTGTTATATTTTTTATTCATTATTTTATTCATTATCCTTCATTCAGCGGCGTAGTTAGGGGCAACTAATAACTTCAGAGTTTCTTCTCTCAGTCATTCCAAAATTTTATTATAGTTCTGGCTCATAATGTCTTGTGCTCCTTATCGATACTATTGTTGTGAATCGACGTTTTCATTGTCGCAGAGCTCCAACCTGTGAAAAAATTAAAGAAGAAATTCTTAAAATTAATTTTAGATCTTAGAAAATAAAAGAAATTATTTTTCAAAAAAGAAAAAAAAAAATCACAAAAAGTATTTTTCTTTCTGATTGAAAATAAATTCATATTTAGGTTTTTTTTTATTTTTTTATTTTTTATTTTTGGGCCCTTAGCCAGAAGCCATTCAGCCACAATTAAGTTTTTCAAAAAAATGTACATATATGATATATAAAAGAAAAAATTTGATTTAGAAAAAACAGAATATAAGAAAAATAAGTTCTTATAAAAAGTATATAAAATATTTACGTTTTATTTTTTGTTTATTTTGTATAAATAGAATAAAGAATATATTTATATAGTTATTTTCAGATAAATTTAATATAACAAAAAAAAATTATAATCCTTTTCAGGTTAACAATTGTAGGTTAATTATTATTTTTTAATATTTCTTTTTAAGCTGGACTGTCAAGGGTGGGGAGGCGAAGTTGAGCCCCGCTAGTAGGCTTTCATAGTTTGGGAAAACCACCCATTTTTAGTTTTGTTGTGAATAAATATAACTTCTGGTAAGGGATATAAAATTTTTAAAGGAATTTGTAAAAAAGATCAGATCTTACTTGCATCTTTTTATTCGCAAGTAGAATTTAGTAAATCTTCCCATATATATTTATATATATTTGCATTTTTTTTAAATAATAAATAAATATAACAAAATTTACGATATCTAAAAGTATCTTTAATTTGTAATCTTGCCTCTGGAAGACAGTGGTTCCCTCTAGAATAGGTTGTTGGAAAACCTGCCGATGGCCCTGGGATATATAAAAGAGGAGAAATCCTGGTCCAGGAGTGGGGGAGGCCTTATTTGGATGCTGAGGGTCGATGTCTGCATCGCATACACATACGCACAGACATACACACATACATCTACACACGTACAAGCTCTGATGTTTTCTTCTTTTCTCTTTTTAACTTAACTTACTCTTTCTTTTGTTTACAGAACGGTTCTTCCTAATCATTCTCTCTGAATATTAAATGCATCCTTTTAATTAATTAATTTTTTTATATTAACAATAAGGATAAATTATAGCATATAAATATATATATTTTATACCTATATGTTTTTTTATATAAAAAAAGTTTTTTTTTTTGGCAACTTTATTCATAACTTTCTTATTTTATTAATTAACTCATTTTTATCAATTTTTCAAAAGAAAAGCGCTATATATACGGTTTGTCTTCTGTTTGTTCTTCTGCTCAAATACTATCTATTCGATTTTTACATTTAATAATTTATTACTTTTATAAGTTATGATACAATTTTATGGTCCCTCGAATCTCATTGTTGTAAATCTGATCCTCTTTGCTTTTATTCACTGCATAATAGCATCAATCTTTATTTCAAGTTTTAAATGTATGAATGTATATTTAATGTCTACTTATTTTATTTTTTGATTTTAATAATAAATTAAATATTCTTAATTAGGTTATCTCTGACTTTGACAAGTCAATTGGAACGCTACGACTAGGAAAATTACTTTTAATATCTTCCTAAAAATCCTAGAAAAATTCCCATAAGTATTCTATGGTCCTAATACTTCTAATTTATTTTTATTAAAATAAACCTTTGGCTCACATTTCCCTTCCAACTATAATTTTTTTTTTATAAATATTTATATTTTAACTCTTCAGAATATTAAAGTAGGTTTCTTTTTTCTTTATTGACTTTATATGGATCCTACTTAATCAAATTTAATAAGATGTACATTAAAGCAATTTCAAATTCATTGTCAAACCATATAAATTAACAAAATTAAAAAATCACATTAAATATTAATAGAATTTACATTAAAAATAATTAAAAAATAAATATGTGCAAATTCCATTGACAACTGTCTCAATAAATAAACTAATTCTTTTAAATCATTTTGTTATGTAACTATTTAAACAAATGCTTTATTATATCTAAAATTACCTGAATTCATATTACCAACATAGCATCATAATCTTTCTAGTTTACATTTTTATTTGACTTTTTTTTTATTCTTGAATTCTTGAGAGAAACTACTCTAATCGTGGGGTTATGGATCTGAAAAACCGGCCCTAATAATTAACTTATGAAATCCCCCCGTGGCCGAGAGATTAAATATATTGAGATTGTCAATATAAAAGCCAAGGGCCAATTTATTTAAATCAAATTGGATACCAATTGATTTAAATAAATATGTCTGGATAATTAGTATCGTAAAAAACAATTATATAACGTTTAATGTATATATGGCCTCAGATGCCGAAAAGACAAAAAAAACTTATGAATTTTTCATTTTCTACATGAAACCCTTAAACTTTCCCCATGTAGAAAGATATAGGTTAAAAAAAATTAAATAATGCATTAGTAAATTATATACATGATATGAGCATTAAATAATAATAAAATAGAGATACGTATTATCATGTAATCTTTTTTTCTTATAGTATATTATACTCCAAAGTTGCAGAGGAAAAGGTCTTTATAGTTTTTTTTTTAACCTTATAAGTTAGGAGGGGTGAAGTAAATTTCGGGTACCCGATAAATCAGCTATTTCTCAAAACTACTTAGAAAATTGAAGCAGGAAAATGAGTGCTAGTTAGTTTTGTGATTTTTTCTGGATATGCATTGTTATGATGATATAATCATTAAATTATAATGCTTAAGCAATGATTATTATAGTATCTCATAATAGTGGTCACAATCGGCTCTTTAGATACAAGATGAGGGGGGATTCCCCAAACTCCTTCTCCTCTGATTCGACGTACACAATACAAAGCATAATAGAATGGTGGGGGGCCAAGATGTCTGCAGATGAGGAGGATTTTGACTTTTGTTCCCCCTATTTGTCCTGTCTCTTTCTTGTGCACGCTCCGTCAAATGTCCATGAACCTTTCCCGCTCTTTTACTTTGGCTCGATGGATGCATCCACATCTCAAATGGATCAAGCGCGCCACCAAATGCAATTCACAGCAAATCACGTTTCCTTTTTTTTTTTTTTTTACTTGTTTATTTTTGTTGTTGTTTGTGTAGAGTAGGAGAAAGAGTGAGTGGGCAGTTGTTACCTTCTAAAATCTGAGAAATAAATTTCAAGTTGCTGATTCAAGATTCGATAACATATTGTTTTCATAAGATTTTTATATACCGGTGTTAAAAAATATTGAATCGATAAAACATCTGATTGTGATAACTCCCCCCCCCCCCTCCTTTATAGATTATGTAATTTTTTCATTCGAGATATTTGTATAATTTAATATAATTCAATTTCATAATCTAATGATAATTATTCATTAAAATAATTAATCTCTATATTTATTAGTTATGAATAATTGATGGGTTTTGGTAGGAAAGGACTCGTGCCCTCATGTAATATTGTCTTTTTTTGTTTGAAAGGGAGGGTGTCAAATACCCTATTCTCTGACTCATTAACTAAGAGGGTTAAGGTCACAAGCAGGTGGTGTTACGCCTCTTTCCCCATAAATAGATGTAATGTAAATTAAATATGTAATACGGTATCGCCCCTACCCCCTAGAGTAGTCGATAATGAGAATTTTGTTTAAAAAAATGAGAATTCTATGTAAAAACAAATAAATAATGAATCCTTCTCCAGAGATGTACAGAGGCGCACCACACTCCCTAAAACGCAAGTTTTTTACATTATTTTCAAGCAAAAAATTGTACTAGGCCAAAATTGGGAAGTTACGCTTTATGCACTAAAAATTTTTCCTTGTTATATATACCTTAATATTGTTGAAAAAAAGATGAATGATATCAAATTCGGCAAATGATTCTGCCTACACTACTGCTAAAATAGATATTTTTCAAAATTGAGAGTTTCTTGAAGTGAGAACTCTATGAAATTTTGTTTATATTTTAATTTTAAATATTTCTTAATTTATAATACTTCCTGAAACGATTCTTCAACAACTGATTTTTTTTTTTTATAAATAAGATATTTTTTAAGCCTTCATCGTGGTTTATTTTCTGAATTAATAATTTACAAAAATTAATATGCAAGATACAACGTATCGGACACTATTTTTGCAGCCTATTTTTTGTTTCGTCTTAATGGATAATTAGGAGAGCTGCATGAAATTCAAAATCATTAGAGAGATGCATCCAATTAGACAAGTTAACATGTACTCCAGTATATTTTTTTGTATTATTAATTACAAAAATAAACCACGATGAAATGCCAAAAAATATATTTTATTTATAATAACAATAACAATACTTGAATTACCTGATTTTTTTCTCTGCTTTTACTAATATTTCTTTAGCTTGAAGTGTTTTTTCTACTATCCCTCTCAAAAGTAATTGAACAATCTGTATTTTTTGTTTCGTTTTAATGGATAATTAGGAGAGCTGCATGAAATTCAAAATCATTAATTTCATAATGTTTTACCTATTAAATTAAATTAAATTATTAAATTTATTATTTTCAGATTTCATGTAGATCTTTTAATTATCCATCAAAACGAAACAAAAAATACAGAGTGTTTAATTACTTTTGAGAGGAATAGTATATTTTCATTTTTCTTGGTTAAATGATCCTTCCCACTATCTTTTAAAATCTCTCCCTCAAGAGAAATTTTTGACAAAAGCGCTCTGTAACAATATATATATATAGACTTCTTTTTTGCCATAGTAACTAGGGTCCCATTTGAAAGGTTGCTTTGTTATTGTCTTTGAATAAAATCGCAGCCAGGTTCTGTTGTCAGAACGAGCGAGCCCCGTCCATGTAGTTGTTGTTTTGCCGGCGTGGTCATTTCCCCCGGCGACCCTTTTCACCTCCCTCCTCTGAATCATGCTCGCTGATTGGCTGCCGGTAAGCGAGCAGTCGCCCGGAACGACCGTCAGCGGCGCGCGCGTCGCTATCCACACTCCTCATTGCATAACCTGTGTCTGTGTGGGAGAGATGCACCACCAAGTGCACCCCTGACGCCAACTCTTTTCCTTTTTTTGTGTTTGTTTTGTAGCCAAAACAATTAACATAATTCATATGTGTTTTGTGACTGTGCTGTTTAATCTTTTACCATGAAGGAGAGACGAATTAGTCGTCGACGGGCCTGGTTTCAGATTTCGAAGGTGAGCCACGCAGCTTCCCTTTTTCCGCCATGTTGGTCACCCTGTCAAAATAAAGGACCACCTGTTTTACGTATTCTTTTTTGTTTACATTACCTTATATCAATTGAGTCTCTTCTCTTTTATATCCCTCTACAAACTAATTAATCACTTCCACTTCTCTTTTGCCAGGCTTATTTTTACTAATAAATTTTTCATTATCAAATTAGTAAATCTGTCAATTTGACAAAAAATTAAGGACTAATTTATATTTGAGCTGTTCAAAGGCCCAAGTGATTTAAGTATAGAAAAGATTTAATATAGAAATTTAAATATTTAGACTTTTATTATAAAGGTAATTTTGAATTTCAGTAAACAAAAGAAAATAATAGTTGCCAAATATTATGAAGAATGTATATATATTTAAAATAATATATGTAAATAAAAATTTAACTATTAGTTAAAAATATAAAAAGTAGAAAATATATTTATATAATTTTCTCTAATTATATATTTTAAATATTGAAATATGACACACATTAAAAAATTATAAACTGTAAACCATTAATAGTTGATTTTCGTTTCTGTTGTTAAATATCAAAAAAGTACCTTAAGGATTTGTGAGGGTACAAGTCCCATATAGCAATTTTTCTACTTTTTTTTTTTAAATAATTTTAATTTTAATTTGGTTGTTTTTTTTCAACTTTAGAAGGGATGGATGTCCTGTCCCTTAGGTCTTTGATTAGGCCACTGAATCATCATTTTTCTATTTCAGACAGAAAGTAGTTTATTCTTTCAAATAAACTCCAAATAATTACAATTAAACACTTATTTAGCTAAGCTTTCAATTTTTCATACTAAAATAATTTTCCATGATTCTTTGTTAAAAGGCAAAAAATAAAAATATGCATACGGTACTTAATAAATTATACATTTGTTTCCCTGTTATATTTTTACAATTAATGTGATTTTTTACCCTCTGAGAGCAACAGGCAATTGCTAAGGGAGTTTCTTAAAATGAACTAATTGTCTATACTATAGTTAGGGTCGTCACAAAACCGTGACTGTGATTCCCCATGCGTGATTTTTAAAGGATATTTAACAACAGGAGAAGAGACAACAACTTGCAGATTAAATAAATGATATAAATCTAATTTTTTACAAATTTTGTTTACAGGTACTATGGCACCTAGATATATTCAGAAGGACTTTCCGCGAATTAAACGGACATCTTTGCACTGCTGATTCTTGTATCTTCTGCGCCCTTAAGGTAAGTCATTTTATCTTCCATAAAAAATTTATCAGTTAAATTATTTAATAATAATAAATTCAAGGGGATGCATTTTTATTAAATTTAAAAATCCAAAGTATATTCCACATATTAATATATTAAATATTTAAAAAATAAATAAATAAGGACTTATAATAATAGTCTTAATTAATTATTAAATTTATTAATTAAATTATTATAAATTCGACATCCCCTTACCTATAATGGACCTCTATTATTGCACTATCGCTGCATCGAGGATTATATTATCCCCTCTAGTTCTATTTATTATTGATCACTCAACTGTTATTAAACCAGTTTATGCTTACCAGTAAAATTAATTAAATATTTATATTTGTCCATGAACTCCTTCCCTAGGTGTTGAAAAAATTTTAGTAAACAAAATATATGTAACATGTGGGTAAATAAAGGGTAAGGGCTCGGGGTTTGTTTTGTTGCTTAAACAACCTCTCCCCTCATATTAGAAAGTTAGAGGCCCCCTCGAACGGTATCTGTCTATGATATTATTAATATCACTTTGAGTCATTTGTCCTTGGAAATGGAAAGGGATGCTACAATAAACTCTTAATGATATTGTAGAAAACAATTCTAAATATATATTAGCAATATTTAAATATCCATTTTATAGATGAAAATTTACTCTTGTAAACAAACTTCCATTTTGGGATGTACTAGACAGGCATCATTGAACCGAGACTTCCCTCAACTCCAGTTTACACTATCAATGAAAATAAATGAATATATATTAGATTAATTAAAATTTATTTATTTTTTTTAATATATAGGATTCCATATTTATTTCTGACTTGTTAATATTAAATTAGATTTTTTGAATTAACAACTAAAGCCTTGTTCTAATTCATATTTGAAGTAAATAAGTATGTAAATTTACATCATTTTTTTAACCATATTCTTCCTACAATTTTATATCTTCGATCGTCGATCTTCCTTTTGATTCTTTCCATAGCAATTTTTTTGTTCTTAAAATCATTTCTTTTCTATTTTATTATGAATATTTTCCAGTAGAAATGGGGCAATTTTGCCTTAGTTTTATATGGGGATTTTACTGGTTAGTTCGGGGGTCTAGACGCTCTATAAATAAATATAAACACCAATCGTTTCACTTTTAGTCATCTGAAAACAATTCGCTATACATATTTCCCGTGAAATTAATTAAGTGGTAATTTTTTACAAATAAATAAAATTAGAAAGAACTTCCTGCATTACGCTGGACCATTCATTCTCTCAATATAATAAAATTTATTTTTGTCCCCATTATATTCAGTATATAATAAATCATATTTCCTTTTCCTCTTTAATTATATAACATATTTTGAAAATTACTTAATAAACAAATTTTTTTAAATTTCACAGAATAAATGATAGTGAGTTGAAACGAGCAGGTTAGCTAGTTAATAAAAAACATCGTAGTGAATATATTTAGCCTACATTTACTGTCAACCTCGTCATGTAAGAATAATACTTGTTCAGCTAGTTAAGAGTTTGTATTTTTACTTAAGTAAAGGTGAAGATGCTCCACCTTAGAACAATTTCCCTTCGGAATAAAGTGGCCATTATGCTGTCCAATTCTTAGAGTTAATTACGAACAAACGTGAGAATTTTGTCTCATTTAATCGGACTCCCATCTATGCAAATCAAAGTTCTGTTCCCATAGTGCAAAATGACTTTGCCTCATTCATAGCAGGCAGTCTTCTTTCACTGCGAGGCCAACATGGCGTAATAACTAAATCTAATTGTTAATTTGATTGTTTATTATATGCATATCAGATATAGATCAGCGGATATAATAAATTTGGATATCCGGCTTCCGATTTTTGAATAGAAGAAGAATTTTAAAAATTGTTAAAATAAATCTTTTTAGTAATTGGCAAAATAATACTTTTTGAATAAAAGATCTTCTTTAACGTAACTATCTCATTTCTTAATTAGCTAAATTTTTCACATTTATAAATAAGCAAAAAAATTAAAAAATATTTTTAAAGTAGCTATATTTACTTTAATTTTATTTTATTTTAAATTCTCAAATGTTGCATCGCTTTAATTAAAATTTAACAGAATAAAAATGGGTTTATTAACTCACCATTATATGCTGATAGGAATTCATACACACAATTTTTTTTTTTTGCTAAAATATACATTTATAAAATTATTTTTAATTTTCTCTTAATTAAGGATATTATTTTTTTCCCTTGCTTTAAGTAAATTTATTACATTTTTCTAAAATTATTTTATATTTTTTTTATGCAAAGAAGTTAATAAAATTATTAATTATTTTAACAATGAATGAGGAATTAATTTTTTTAAAGAATTTTTTGGCATCTGAGGCCATTTAGACTCCGTTTTTATTTATTTATATTAATTGGTAGCCAATATAATATAAATAAATATCTGTCGCTCGGGACGGGAAACGAACCGCTGACCTTTGGTACGTGAAGCCAGACCTCTAGTTCTGCACCAAAGAACAGAGCTGAATGAATTTTAAAAACATTACATTTTTATTCTTTAATTATTATAAAAAAAAGTTAAATTACAAAACCTATATATATATATATATAAACTTTATAATTAGTATTTAAAAAAAATAACTCATAAAATTTTGGTGAGCTGCGACTTCTATGAAAAGAAAAAAATTTCAGCTCTAGCTGGGGAGAAATTAGCAGATTTTTTGGACCCTCAACTAATTTGTTGTCTAAATTTATTGCGCTTGGTCAAATCCCTTGGTATTAAGTTTATTTTTTAAAAACTCTTTTGTTTGAAATTTTTGCGAGCGTGTAGGCCAGTCTCAAGTTCTTCCCCTGAATGATAATAGAATAAATTATTAGTTTGGATTTTTTCTATTAAAAAATTAAATTAAATTATTATTTCAGGATTTTATGATTTTAATACCACCGCCTCAGTGATTCTTTTGAATCCGCCACAAGAAACAAGACAAAAAGTTAGCAGAGAGATTTTTCTAAATTAAAAAAAAAATCCATTTTATTATTATAATTTTTAAATTGATTAAAAATAATATATTTTTAAAGAACCATTTGAATTTTAAATACTAATTTTTAAAACTGTAATATATTATAAAGAGGCGAGGTCCAATGAAGGTAGATCCCGCCATAAGCAATAGCTGACCTCGGCTCTGATTGGCTGAGACCAGATTTCATCTCTCTCTTTCTTTTTCTTTCTCACTCTTTTATCCCCCATCTCTCTCTTTCTCCTCTTCTCATCTTTCCCTCCTTTTTCCTGTATACATTACAATACGTCTACGATATCATCCTACGTCATACAAAATACTCACGCACCTATACTCAACACATACACAGATGCGCGCGCTGAGTTGATGGCGTTTTCTTTCTTGTCCTGGTCCTTTCCTTATTTGGTGTGATTATTTAATAATCCCGTATTCTTTATGAATGTGTTTAAATATTTAATTTTTTGCATTTCGCTTTAGTTGTAATAATTTAATTTTTTTTTTTTTTTTTATTATTTATTAAAATTATATTTTTATACTTGTCGTCGTTATATGATTAAATTATTTCTTAATAATAAATTTATTTTAAAAATATGGACCAAGCAGATATCCATTTTTTAGGGAAGGGAGAAAGCAATCTGATATATATTTGAGTTCCAATGAAAAATTTTTCCCATGAAATTCCAGCTAAAAACGGCAGGGGGTTCCGGTCTTTAAAGGGCTTCCAGAATGCTCTTCAAATATATGGATAATTATTAAATCTTAATTATAAAGAGAATAATCGATAAAATTGATTCCCAGCTACCATTATAAAAAATTCATTTTACAAAAATTTTTTTTCTTTTTTTTTAGTCTTTTTGCATCTGAGGCAATTTAGATTCTACCCATATTTATTCAATTTTATTAGTAGCTAATAAAATTTAAATAAATTTTTAGGATGGAAAGCGAAAAACCCTTAGGTCATGAAGAAATAGATCTATCTCTGTTCTAAGGGACAAGGGCCAAAAATAGTTAAATTCTTTTTTAAATTGTTGAAATATTATTAGTTAAAAATATAAGGTTTGAAATTTGTCATTTAGGTTAACGATTTTGTTAATATTTATTTCACACACTGATGCTGAAATGCAGTTTTTTCTTTGCTTTTTTGGGATCCTTCAAAAGAATGGAAATGCAAATTAAAAATACCCTTTTCTTTTTTTTATAGCTTATTTAGCAATTTCAAAAAAAAGTTTTCGAAACTCTAGCTGTTGTGGCTTCATTTCAATATTGTTTAAAAATCTTTTTAGGAATCTTTTCAATTAGAGAATTAAATTTCCAATAAAAAGTGAATATCCTTCCATTATATTTTTAACTACTTTTTAAAAAAATAGGTAAAATGAGACAATATAAAAGAAAAGAAAGCGAGGAATGACTTTCTTTCAAAAAAAAAAAAAAAAAAAAAAACCTTTCGTTTGTTTTCGTTTATAAATCTCATATTCTCTTTATTAATTTATCATTTTTTTTTTATTTTACTTTATACTGTATACATCAGAATATTATCATAAGGAAATTCAATAACAACGAAATATTTGATTTTGATTAAATCTATTTAAAAAGCCATATGCTATTTTTAATTTTTACAAGTAATAGATAATCATCAATAATAATAAATGCATTATATCAAAGGAATACTTAAAAAAGAAATTGGGTGTTCCTTCCCATATTGCTCCTCTTATTTCGTTTTAGTTCATCTTTAAAAATTACCGTCATCAGAAATTCGTTTGAGTTTTTTTTAGCATCTGAGACCATAGATGGTCCTTTATTTAAATAACTAATTATATTAGATTAAATTTTAAATCAATTTTATTGATCTGAACGCTAAATGAACCACTGACACTTAATTAGTTGCAAAAAAACGGCCCATTGAATTTAACATTTTAGATTAGACTTCTTAAAATTTCAAAATATTTTTTTCTCTCTTACATTATCTTAAATTCATAAATAATTATTGCTGCCTTTTCAATTGAATCTGCTCAAACCAACTTCCTGAATTTTTTTGTTACTCATCAATGAGATGAACAGCGTTTATTAATACCTATTAAAAAAGAAATTGGAACAAAGCTTTCCATTTATAAAATAGCAATTTTATAGAGGAAACTGGAAACAGTGCGAGTGAATTTTCACTTTTTTTTTTCTCCGTCCGGATATATTTGTTTGTAACCAAGATATAATTGACATATAATTCTTTCTCAAAGGTATCTAAATAAATATTACCTTTATAATTAAATCGGAAAACATTTGAACACATCATTTAAGAAAAATGGTTTATAAATTTTAATTATATTATGACTTTAACATCTTAAAAACTCGAATTTTGTCTTTTTTTAATAAGCTAGATGAACGTTTCTTTTTATTTAATATCTATCTTTATTTTTATTCAATTTGCTTTGTTTGTCGGTCTATCTGGATATCTTCTTGTAGTCAACTTTTTAAAATCCTTCTTGATAAGCTAAAGATCTGAAATTTTGTATATAGGGTCATTTCTGAGGACAACACATAATAGTAAAAAAAATGACGCCAAAATCGACCCATATTTCATTCCAATTACTGACTTGAAAAATCAAATAATTTTAGTGAAATAATAACCATATTCTAAATTGTTGTATTCATCACTTTGTTTGAAAAAATTTTTGTATCTTTTAGAAAAAAAATATTTATATAGAATTGCCAATGATTGAAATGCCAACTCGAAAAGCTCCGAAAAATTTTGTTTTCATTTATACATACTTATGTTAAAAAAAAATAAATACGACTAAAAAGTATAAATTATAAAAAAGGCTTTTGTATCAAATGCTCTAAAAAGGAGAAAATAACTTTTTCCATAAAATTATTAAATATTTATGACAAAAATTCACTTGAAACTTATAAAATATCATTACTTGGAAATTAAATAAAATATTCAAAGAGCGGCCACGCTTTTATTTTTTCACAAATATCCAACAATTCACTCTAAATGTTATTTTCCTCTTTTTAGTGGATTTTAAATAGAAGCGTTATTTTTGTTATTCGAATTTGAATTTGAACACCCGGAAATGCGACAGTCGCAGCGCCCAGTCGCTATACCACCCTCCAAACGCTGGCGGCAACCTTTTGCTTCGTCTCAGGCGCTCTTACATCATCGTTAAGAACCAGGACATTTCTCTCGAACATATTACTTAAATCTCTCACATCCGTTTAAATGGATTTTTCCGTTTTCGTTTTCTTTTTTTGTGTTTATTTATTGACCACTCATCAATCGCTCTTTGTAATTTAGAAGAAAATTCTTTCGTTTTTTCTTAATACATTAGAAAAGCGACTTTAACGAGGCCACCTCGTAGATGTCTGAGTCACTTTTCCCAAGAATGGTGATGCTGACCAACCCGATGACTAAAAGCGAAACCGCCAGCCACCTTTTCTCTTTGAGTTCAAATTTCATTCAGGGCTTTTGCAAAAATCCCATCCAAGTCTCTCACTCTTTTATTTCATGTTTTTTTTTTTTTTTTCTTATCTTGAATCTTATACAACAATTATAATTTTTAAGTTCTTTAACCTTGTGGGAAAAATGGATTATATATGATTATTTAATTACTTTAATTTACAAAAAAAAAGAGCAGGTGTTATAATTTGCGTTTTACTACTCTCTCGTATATACGTTGTTATATGTTTTGTTTATCCAATATTTTCTTTTTTTTATCTCAAAATCTAATTATCACATTATAAATTAAATTAAACTAATAATCTCTACTTTACATATAAATTCTTATTAAAGTTATTAGAGCCTCGAACCACGGCAGGATTTATACATGCAAATATTAACTTTATTTCTTCTTTTGATTTTTCCCATAGAGAGAGAAGCCGAAAATAATTATTAAGGTTATTTGCCTAATTCAAAGATTAAATGAATTTGTTTTCATATTTTTTAGTGAAAATGTTGAAATTCTCTGTTCTTTAAAGCAAAGGTAAAGTTTCATGATCTAAGGACTAGTGGTTCATGTGACAAAATTTATTTATTTTGTCTACCAATTAATTTATATAAATATGGTTCGAGTCTAAATGAATTTAGATGCTGAAAAAGTAAAATACATTTTTTGAAAATATTTTTAGTAGATATTAAATTTCAAAACAATTCAGTCAAAAGTAAAATAAATATTTAGGGCTGATTATTGTCGGGTAACTTGTAAGTTGTTTTTTAATTTAAAGTTAGCTATTTATTATATAACTTATTCGTTAGAGCTAAGTACACTGAAAGCCCTGGTGTTTTGAGGATAGACTATATATAAAAGACCTGTGGATATTTTTCCCTTATTTTATTCAATAAAATTGAAAATCAAAATTTTTGGACCTTTTCTTTCTTGCACCCTTTCCTCCGTTGCTAAAATCTGACTTCTCCAAGATTTAAATAATAATTTAATTAATATTTCACTTTACATTTAAATAATTATCAAAATTTTAATCTCAAGTTCTCAATGGAGTAGAAAATAAAAAAATTATGGAAGCCTTATAATTTTTATAGTCTCAATATAGTATATTAGATATATTAATATATGGAATGAAAGAAAAGGAGACATATTTAAGTACTTCTATATATAAGTGTTTAATTTTTTTCATAAAGTAAATTCACTATTAAAGTTTGTCAGAATAATTAAAATTTTTAATTTATAAAGTTTTATTGAAAATAAACGCCCCCCCCCCTCCCCGGGTTTGAGCTTCTCGTTCTTAAGTCATTGAAAGGCCTATATATGTATGCATTAGTTCTTCACTATCTTTTTCATTTTATTCTCACAAGAATATAATTAGATATAGCAATCAGTAGAAAAATCATTTTTTTAAATTAATTTACTTTCTTAAATATAAATCTTCCGTTGAAAATAACTGAACTATTTATTAAATTTAATATTTAAAAAATTTCTAATTAAAGTCGTTATGCTTGGCTTTTTTAAGAGATAGTAAAAAAAAAATTTCAGAATTAATTAAATTTTTTTGATTGGTTGCTCCTAATAGAATTGCATATTTTTCATTAGTATTTTGTTTGGATTTTCCAAATTTATTTAGATGAATCCAAATAAGAGACAATCCTCTGCCCGACATATTTTATTTTTTCCTAAGTTTACGTTTCATCTTCAGGACCCAGGCTGTTAAAATTAGGTTAATGCCTCCCGTAATCCTCACAAATATTGTTAAATCACAATATGCATATTGATGGTGGGTGGTGTATAGCCCCCGTAACGTAGACTTTGGCAAAAAATAAAATATATTGGGCCGAGGATTGTCTCTTATTTGGATTCCTCTATCTTCCTTCCAATTTTTTTCTCATAAATTTATTTATATTATTTCTAAACTTTGGCCATTCATTGTTATTTCTCCTTTGGGGAAATTCCATTCATTTGACTTTTTTTTTGCAAATAATATCTGGTGATATTACAGTTCAAATCTGCGTTAACTCTGAATCCGCTTCTCTCTCTCCTCTTTCAGGTTTAATAATGGGTGTGAGTTTTGAATTGAAATTTTGAGTTACTAACATAATTTAATAATAGTGGTTAAAAAAAATTAAGTCCAGGAAAAATATATAGCTTTCACTTCTGGCATATATGACAAGGTTTGGTATACTTAAACACTTTCTTGGGATTATACTCTGAAGGGATCCCGTTTTTTTTCCTTAAGAGGAGACCAAAATTAGATATTTGCAATAAGATGGATTTAAAGTAAGATTATTAAATATTTAGTTGTTTTATCTCTTCGGCTAATGAAAAATATAATTTTTAATCATTCGGATATTCGACTCGATTGTTTTGTCAAATCAAATTCCAACTGTAACCTTTTCATCTTAAACAGTTTTTTCCTTTTTTTTTTATCCAATTACTTTAACTTATATAATGAAATTAAAGCCTAATGATAATAATTTTTATTTTTATCCAACTGTTCTCATCCATGTGACCTGCGTTTTCTGATACTAATACAAAACCACTTCTCGAGAAAAGTTTTATTACAAAGAACCATTGTGAAAAAAAGCCAAATGATTTAGTTTTCTCTCATCAAAACGGGATTTTATTATCTATCATTTACAATAGCTTAAATAATTTTTTTTAATTTTATTAATTCCAATAGTAATAATTATCAATAAAACATGGCTATATGTCTTATAAATAATGCATTTGCTTGTCTTTTCTTTCTCTGAATTATTTTATAGAATGAAATAATTGATAAAAGAATAGGACTTAATTTCTTTCCTAGTATTCATTAAAAGTTGAACGCTTTTAGTTTTATATTTTAATCAAATGCTTTCATTTAAATTTAGTTATACTTTTTTCACAATAAGTTTTTTTTTAATCATTTATAATACATCAAACTTGATATTATTGATATAGAAAATTTTCCATTTAATAGAATTAACTTAATTCCTCCCCGTGGCCGAGAGATTAAAGATACTGACAATATTGATAACCTTAAAAGTCAAGGGGTGTGGGTTCGGATTCTAAGCAGTCCGATGAAAATTTATTTAAATCAATTGGATAACTAATGATGTAAATAAATATGCCTGGATTACAAGTATTGTAATAAATTTATACATATTTCGTTGAAAAGACTAAATGGTCTCAGATGCCGAAAAGACTAAAAAAAAAACTTAATTTTTTAACTTAAACGAAATTTGTCAACTTTTGACGGCTTGATCAACCCTTTATACTTTAAAAAGGCATTAATGTGCCAACTAGAGGGTGATTTTAACGAGTAGAGGTGGATCTTCCCCCACTTTTCCTTGGCTACCCTTAAGGGTGAAAACACTTGGACATTTAAAGTTCAGAAGCTTACTTAATTTTTTTTACTAATATTTATGAGATTTTTTTTTTTTTTTTTAAGAAAAAAATCAAAATGCATAATTACCCCCCTCTTCCCTATAATTCTAAGGATTGGCAAATTGAACCAGGTAGCCTGGCGTAAATTCAGCGCGCTTTGCATATAACAGTACTCAAGCAAGACCAAGGGTCCTCTCCAGGTAGTGTCTAGTGCGTAGAGTGTAGGCATAGTCCGAGTTCTGTATACATTTCCCTTACCACTCGCCCACGTGCAACACAGACTACGGCTCACTGAACTAGTCATCCAACTATACTTGGTTCGGGCTCAAGGGAAGGCCTGGGCGAGAGCCGAGTAGCCGAGTCAGTCTTGCGGTAGAGACGAATGCAGCTCATAGCTGAGTGGGTTGTTGCTGTACCGGCTGCTGTTGCATTGAATGTCTTTGTCCGCACCCACGTGGGTTACATGGATGGCGCCTAAATTGGGTGGTGTCAGTGACCACAGTGATCAGTGATCTTTTTTGTGTTGGTGACATCTTGTCCCTAATCCGTCAAGATGATGAAGTTTTGGAAAAGGAGGAAATCCGTAAGTTTTACTTAATCTAACCATCAAATAGCCTACATAAAAAAAAGATTAATGTGATTAATGCTATACTTGACATTAGTCATAAAGTTCACTTCAGGCTTTCTAAAGAGAGACATTGCAAAATTAAGTATAATGAAATTACAAAAAAAACGTGATTTTTTTTTTTTAATTTTATTTTTTTAGGAGCAACGTGCAAATGAAAATATGGGGAGGGGGTGCCACATATCACTCAGAATTGGCAAAATTAATTCTATTTATATATATATATTAATATACATATAAAAGGCAGATAAATTAATAAAAATAATTGGAATTAACTTTTTGAACCAAGGTACTCGCTCGAGTTTAGGGGTACAGTAGTATATATCTGAAAAAGATCTTTATTCAAAAATTTCAATTTTATAGACTCCAAATTCTTCTAAAAAGGCAGGAGCGAGCAATCAAAAATTTAACGAGGAGGGAATATACCAAGAGGGGGTGGCCTAAAAATAATATGTATGGTGCCTTTATATAATAAAGTGAGGAAGAATATATTAAAAATTAATGATTTTTAAAATCATTTAAAATAATAAGGTTTATGTAAATTTTCAATTGTAAAATTGTAAAAATAAATACGACCAACGGGGAGAGTCACTGGACCCTATATAGAAAAGCTTTGATTTCATTTGGTATACAAATTAATTTTTTTTGTTCGGTTTGACAACAAAATCATTCCAATTATAATTAATTTAAAAATTTCTTCTTCCCACTTTTCATTAATTTCATCTTTTCTTTTCTTTTAATATGCGCTATGATTGTTTTAATTTTCTATTTTCCATATTATACATATTCTATTGTCAGTAAATAAATCACATTAAATTTATTTGAAATCTTTCTTTAGATTAGAATTGATTACTTTCGGATATATTTATATGGATTGGTAGTTATTGATCGATGAGTTAATTTCCGCTTAAATCTAATCAACTTTCCTTTATTTAATTTGTACCTTAAAAATGAAATTTATTGATAGTGAGTATTAATAACTGAACGCTTCACATCACTTAAATTTATCAGAACATGATTAACTGAGAAAAGTTTCCTTGCCGGCATGATATTGTATAATGAGATAATATAGTAAAAACATAACAATGTTTTAAAAAATGCCAAATTAAAAAATATATTTAATAGATTTAGTGTAGAAATTTTGAAGTATGATAAAAAAAATGCTACCCTGGAAAATTATCGTGACAATGCTCAAAATTAAGCAGTGATAATAAACTACAATTTATTTCATTAAAAAAAAATTCTAAATTTTTTTACTTTCTCATATACATAGAATAGGGAGAGTATTTAATAATTCAAAAAATCGATCTCGTGATTTTATTTATTCTTGAAGTCCGAAAATACCATTTTTCAAATATATCGGTGTGTCTGTGTATATATTCGTTAACACGATAACTAATAATAAATAATGTAGATCAACCAAATTTCACATACAAAGATTACAGCAAAATAAAAGTTCTCATCAACTTTTGGGCTATTTCCTGCAACCGGAAGTGGTATTTTACCCGAATTTTTCTAAAAATTGTGATAATTCAAATATGATTTCACTGATACGAGTCACATAAAGACGGCTATAATTTCGATGTTAATATATTTAGTAAAACTGCTTTTCCTATATATGTGTAGGGGAGCCAATTCCGATTTATTTTCTCTAATGATACGATATAAATAAATAAAGTATATATAGAATAAAAATAGAAAATTAAATATTCAACTCTGGCTCTGTGTATATGTGTAAATATCTTTTTAAACATTAACTAAAAAACTAGTACGATATACATAAACGAAATTATTCTTTTTTTTTTATTTAGTAAAAAAAAGGTAAAACGTGTATAATTTCGCTAAAGTTAATAAATATATTGGTATTAAAATGTAGTGCCATCTTGGCTGTGACAATTGTTGCCAAATTTATTATTAACTTTGGGCTTTGATTAAAAAGCTTATACCACAGAGACACATAAGCGAAAAACTTTTTTAGATTCAGGGACCCTGCTCCGTGAAAATAAATCAACCACGATTAACTAACTTAATTAAATACAACCCTTTGAGTTTTAAAATGAAAAATATAAAATTCAATTCTGCAATTTGAAAAAAAAATCTTATTTTTTGAATTTTTTAATAATTGTAAAAAAAAAAGACTACACAAATAATAAAATAAATTACTTCACCTATTTTTATAATCTTATATTAAATCAGTTTTATTAATCATAAATTTCTTGAAAATAGAAGAAAGCCAAGAGATTTTCCGCGGCATTGATATCTCCACTCCAGTTGTTTTTCTCATTTGGTTTAATATACCAAGAAGTGAAGAAAGTGAATGTTAGTTAAAAGGCCATCGAGGTGGGATGGTGACCATTCCAAGGCCTATCAGCCATTTTAAAGCCCACGCCTTCAACTTAACCAGAATCGATTGCCTGGTTCTCTTCTTTTTTTTCAGAGAGTAGGGAGATAAGATACCACCCCGAAAAAAGGAATAAATAGGGGTCTTAAAAGTTTACGCATTCCTTTTTTTATATTTAAAAAAATGATAAGTTCCGTCTATTAAATTTTAAGACAACATATTTCTTTTTTTTTAATTATAAAAAAATTTGGTTCCCTGGGAAGTAATCTAAATGGAAATCATTTGAATTTTAATATAAAATATCTTGTAATTTTATGTTTAAATGAATTTTTTTTACTCTTAATCATAATTATTATCTCCTTGCTTTTATTAAAAAAAAATACTTGTTCTTTATTAATTAAAATCCTACAAGAGGAGGAGGGGAGGGGGAGACAAGCATTTTAGCCTCTCTTTTTTTGAAAATTTTTTCCTACTCCTGAATGAGATAATATTGCGATCACAAAAATTCACTTCAAAATTTCAACGGAAATACCGTACATGTTTTGAAATCTCCTGAGTCTAAAAAAAAAAATGACTCGCACTGGTCTCGATTTTAAATAAAATTTATGAAAAATTATTTATTAGATAATAAAATATATTAACCTTTATCCCCTACTGACAATTGTTTGTGCTTACTTTAATCTTATCCGTTTTTTGTGATTTCCTCTTAAACTACTCTAACAATATTGATTAAATTGGCTGTAGGTTGTTCTATTAAGAGATTAATTATAGAACGGCTATCTACACGATGCGTAAAATCTGGTGTGACACTCCACTTTTCTTATCTAAAGTTAGAGACAGTTGAAGGATGTGCGTTTAGTCAGATATTTTCTTTTCTTTTAGCTGGTTTCCTGGGGGAAAGTTTTTTTTTATTGAAATTTTTTCTTTTTTCCATGAATGAACTATTCTAAGAACATAAGGGTAATTTTTCCTGCCTCTTGGCACGCTCTCGGTTTTGATTTTGAACCCTACCTTGATTTTCTAAAGATTCTTTTATCCTTAGTAAGCAAACAACTTTAATAACACTTATGTAATATTATAAATTATTAGTTAATTTTTATTAAACGATTACAAGGAGTGCTATAACTATTTCCTGTATTTTTTTATTAATATATAAAAACCATAAGTAATTTTTATATCTATCATAATCATTTTAAATGAAATCACTTAATTTTTAAAGAAAATATTGCGAGCCCGAAGTTTAGTTTCCACACATACAACTACTATCTATCAAAATATATTTTCAAAAAAATTTAAAAAAAATAAATAAAAATTTTCTAATTGACACTAAGTTCAAGTGGGTTAGGAGGAGCTCTGCGTCATTAGTAGAAAAGTCAAAATTTTCAGGGATAACAATGGATCACGAGTCAAAAAAATTGAGATAGATTAAACTTATTTTTCTTCACAAATCAAAAAATTTTTTCTTGAAATTTGGTGCCATCAGAAGAAAAAATGCCCTTTTCCCTCTCTACCTATAAAAGAGCATTTACTCTCCACGAACTCACAAATATTCCTTTTCTCTTAAAAAGATATCGTTAAAAGACTAATTGAAAAATTAAAAAATAGTTTACTACAAAAATTTGTCTCAGGAGATATTAATGTCTCACAGCCAAGATATCAATATATTACCATATTGATTCAAAAATTTATTTCCTTATTTATTGAGAGAATAAAAATGAATTTAGGAAATTGGAATTTTTATTATAAGGTATAAACATGGTATATTAAAAAATTTTATTTTATTAATTTTAATAAATATATATTTATTTTAATGTCTTTTAAAATCACTAATATTGAATATTTTGTAATTATTACGAATGTTCATTTTCGCGCAATTGAATTCTCCCGATGGAGTTCCTCAAATAGTGATAAAATTTTTATTTATTTTATAGCAATATTTACAGTTGCTTCATGGACTCTTTTTTAAGTAATGGATATATAATTATTTCCTTAATAGTGTAATTGATTTCATTTTTATTAATTTTGTACTTAAATTCGATTCATTTAAGTATTTAATATCTTTTCTAACTATTACATAATTTATTTTAAAAGCAAAGCAATATTTAGTATAATAATTTTTTTTAGAAAATAATTTTACATTAATTATTTAAGCTATTAATTTTTTTATTGCACGGGAGAGTCATTTTATTTAATTAACTTTGCACGAGATACAAGAAAAATCATTTGATTTTTTATAGTTTATCGCAAAAAGACGGTGAACTTCCACATTTTTTGGGGAGAATTCTGAATTCTTGGAACACGAGGATCAATGGAGTTTCTAAATTGTCAAATAAAACTTAAGACCCTTGTTCTAAATTTGTCCTTAAACTTGCCTCTTTACTCTATTTTTTCGAAAAAAATAGATTTTCGTGAATCTGCGAGAATTTTGTTTCTCCGAAAAATAAAAAAAGATCAATAAATTTTTCAAAATAAGCACCGTATTATTTATAATAATATTTGTCCTGCCACTTCACGTATCAAACGCCAAGATCAGTGGTTCGCTTACCGTCCTGAGCGACAAATTAATTAATATAATAAATAAATAACCGAATCTAAATGGCTTTAGATACCGAAAAGGGCTTTAAAAAAAAATTAATTTGCTAATTATTTTACTAAATTAGTCTTATATAAAAAATTTAATTTTTTTTTTTGTTTATTTTTTACTATAAATGGAATTTTCAGATTTTTACAAGTAAACCAGGCAATTAGGCAATTTATAATATGATCTAATTCTTTTAGCAACCACAACGTGTTTTTTTGAGTCATTTCGGCATATGTGGCCATATAGACTTTAAACCATTACAATTACATATTATTTTCAATAAAATTATTCAGTCCTACTTATACCAATTGGTATCCAATTGATTTAAATAAATTTTCATCGCACTGGCTGGAAGTGTCCAAGCCCACGTCCTTTAACTTTTAATGTTATTAATATAAAAAATGTCAAGACTCTAACATAATATTCCTGTAAATATCAATAATTATTACAATTTTTATATATATTATTTAATAAAATGTGGTAACCAATATGAAGATGTATTTAAATTATTCTTATTCTGGCAAAGACCGAAAGATGTACTTGAATCACACACCTAAATAAATGTAAATTTTCTAATTTCCCGTTTTTTTTTTGTTTTTTTTTTTTTTTTGTTGGCTAACTTCCATTATTCTAAACAATTCATTTCCACCTTTCAAATTCAAGAATAAAACAAAATTTAGGTGTTCAATATAACAGAGAGATTTCTAATGTTTTGGTAATATAAGTAACTCTCATTGTTCTATAGAATGTCCAATTGGTGGATTTATGTCAGATGCCATTAGTAAAGTTAAAAATTTTTATTTATCTTCAGAGGCCATTCAGACTCATTCCATATTTATTTAAATTAATTGATAACCAATATAATTTAAATAAATATTATCACTAGGGACCCTGGTCCTTAGAACGTGAAGCGAAAACGCTGCCTCTGCCACAGGGATAGGGGCAGCTTAAAAGTTAAGTTTCTCTTCCCTGGAAATTATTAACATATTTTGAGTTAAACTTGGCAGTGTTTTTGGAGAGAGAGGGAAATGTTTTGGGTGATTGAAACTCAGACAATATACACTTAACGGACCGCAAGGCTTACGTTTACGTAACCCACTGGCAGATGAATCGGGTCACCGATCAGCCTCCTTCCTCAGGTCAGCCAACAAATTGCCACCGAGTAGAGGTTTTTTTTCGGATTTATTATTATAATTAGAGTGGAATTTTTTGAACAGAGATCGAGGTTGAGTCATTACATTTTATTCGAATTTCATAGAAAAACTAGGGGTTAAGAATATCAAAAAATTTTAGTATATAAATAAATACGCTGAATTTTTTGTTCTTCTCGGAGAACCAATAACATAAAGGCCTTTAGTCATTGGATTTAGTTTGGTCACCGATTAACCCTATATGTCCTATGCAATTGAGTAAACTAAGTTTAACAATGGTGCTGTCCCTTGGTGCAGAGGTAGAGGTCTTGCCTCACGTACCAGAGGTCAGTAGTTCGCTTCCCGTTTTGAATTTATTTAAAATTTCATTGGCTAACATTAATTAAAATAAATAAAGTCGGAGTCTAAATGACCTCAGATGCCGAAAAAGACTTCAAAAAAAGTTTAACAATGACTTTATATTATTGGTCCTTAGTGATTCACTCTTATAAAATTAAAGATACTGGCATGGAACTAAAATTAAAATAAATGTGTTTCACATAAAATGTTGGATGACATCCTGTTTCGTCTAAATGGATAATTAGGAGACCTACATGCAATTCAAAAACATCAAATTTTGTTTTATCTATTAAATCAAATTTATGATTTTCGGATTTCATTCTAATTATCTAATAAATACTAATTTAGTAATAATAACATTTCAAATTTAATTCAAATATTATTAATATATAGGCATTAATTGAGAATTTTTCATTTAGAAATCTTTCTGGTTTCAACGGCACATCACATCAGAGGAACTGGAGGGGGGGGGGGTTATATAATATTATTACATATTAATATATAATCAATATAGAAAAATTAACCTAGAACAACATGTAACTTAGATAAATAAATATAAAACTCAACCTGCTTTGATGCACAAGTCCTCGACGGCTACGTCCATTCATACACAAATACAAATTCACACATTACATTAAATAATACATAAAAAAATACAAAATTCAAAAATCATACAAAATATTGAAAAAAGAAATAGAAATATTGTTAGTTTACTATTAAAAATGTCATTGTTATATTAATAATTTTTAACTTTTCAGTCAAGAGCAGAAAAAATTAAAGAAAAAGAAATATAGTACAATTGTATTTTATTTATTTTCAATTGAATAATTTAAAAAAATGTCAATAGAGACTCTATTTAAAATAAATCAATACACTTGAAAAATTTAAATAATTTCCTTTAAGTGTAATTATTTTCTAAATATACATTGGTGTTAGTAGAACCAATATTTCATATATAAGGCCACAATCTTTTTTGAAATTATGGACTCATAGAAACAAATTTGAATGGATGAATCAAAAAATATCTTATTTAATTATATTTAGTATTTCTTTTAGACCCCTAAAGAGAAATATTTTTTGGAAAATTCAATCTTAGATTAATTTATTTTCGAGAAAAATACAACTATATGTTCTATTTTATTAAATTTCGATTCATAAAAGAATTCTTCCATCTCAGGAATTAAACCCGAGACCTTTCGATTTGCTAATTTATTTTAATATATCAATTAGTTTATTTTTTGAGCTCTTCGGACAGTGACTATCCCCCTTACTCCTCCCTCTCGACCACCCTGGTCAGGAAGATTACTTTTTTTTTTCCATAAATTTAAAAATCTCATTATTAGCTTTCTTAGTCTTTAAAAAATTTTATTTCTTCTACATATTAAACTTTGGCTCCAAAATTTAAAAGTCATCGAGCAATATTTCAAATCCAACCTTTTAATTTGTTGTTTTTAGTAAATATTTTCTCTTTTAAATTATAATTATTTCGTTGATATTTCCAACCGACTGATAAATTGCCTACATTTAGATATCAGCGAAGTGAGATCCTCAGAATCTTAAAGGCCTTCATCATATAAAAATATTTCATCAAAAATTTCATCACATGTATAATAATACCTCCATTGCGTTCATTAGATTGTATCATTCAATCCTGATTGAAAGAAGAGACTCTTGATCAAATGAAAAGGAAGATTATTCTCAGAAAAAAAAAGATTTTATCCTTTTAGTGTCATGATTGATTCCTCTTTTGATAAAAGATATTAAATCCATTCTTTTCTTTACATTTGGTATAATCCAAATTTATAGTATTCAAATATTGAAATTTTTTTATTAATATTGATTTAATAATAAAAAAAAAAAGTAAAACTAAATAAAATACAGTTATTTAACTTGGTCTTCTCTTTGTAAGCTCTTTTCTTGTTTTAAGAATTTCTTGTTAAGAGCTTAATGCAAAATATTAAAATTAACACTTTTTTAAAGGAAACACCACGGAAAGGAAAAAGTTAATAAAGAATACGCTAGTTTTATTCAAAACATTTAATACTGCTTTATTAAAAAAAACTTTAATAAAATAAAAAGACCTGTTGTAGAAAAACATGCACTTTTTCAATGTTAATGACTTCTTAAAATAATCTGATGTGATCATTAAAGAATAATATCATGGATCATAAATCAAGTGTTCTACTTTGAGGAACTGAAGCAATTTAAAATGTTGAGGTTCCCAAAAGGATAAAGAAAGCTAGTCTGAAATCTTCTAAAAATTAGACAGTAGAAAATAGAATAGGTTATAGATAAGTAGTGGTTATTTTTGAAAAAAAAATAATGTAAAAAAGAAGAGTCGCCTGTATTTCTGGAGGAATTTTTTTTTCTAGAAATTTATTTATAGAGATTGTTATTATTGATGTATATATATATATAAACAGAAAGAAGCAGGTTGGGCATTTTTGCTTTTCCAGCTGCGCTGCATATGGAGTTGCAAGTAGGTCATAGAGAGATGGACAGCTCTCTGGAGCTGGAACCAGAGGCCCGAATCTGGGTCAGCCCTCCTAAATAGGAACCTATTCCAAGAATCGCCACTCAGTTATTATTGTATAATAATTATTTAATAACTAATTAAGGATTAGTTTTTTAAGATAATTCTTTTGAACTTAATTTTATCTTAAAATTTGAATTGTCAAAATTTCATTTCTGTTTTCAGAAAGTGCTCTGCTTATCATTTCTGATAAGTTGCCTTTGCCATAAAGAGATATTGTTTAACTTTAGTAAAAATGGCATGTATAAAGAATTAAATAAAAAATATATTATGCCCTGGCACTTTTGACGGTCGGTAAAAATTCGGAAGAACTCTTCAAACAGGTGTTGGCATTATTATTATTATTATTATTATTATTTTTTTTTTTTTTTTTTGAAGAAATATTGCCATATTTAATTATTACAAAATTTAGGAAAATTTCCAACATCGTTTAGTTATTTTTTTAATAGAATTGATTACCATAGTTTAACTCTCTCTTCGGTTCTAGCACAATTTAGGCCTCAGATTGAATTGGCTAATAGGTCGGTGATGTAAGGAGCTTGGAGCTTGTCTGAGGCCCGTCAACAGTTGGCTTGTTGGCAATCATTTTTCGATTACAAGAGACTAAATATATTCATTGTTATGCGTTTTTTTTTAACTTTTCTAATTAGTTCTTTTAAAGAGATATTAAAAATGTCTTTGGGAGATTTCAATGCACGACTTTCAAGACGGGCATTGAAATCACCTTATAATCTAAAAGATCTACGGGCGCTATTATTATTTAATTAATTAAGATGTTTTATTATTATTTTTCATTAAGAAGTTATAATTACAAATATAATAATATTTTAATTATTATAATAATAATGCTTCCGGGTCATAGACCCACTTTGGGAAATGCTGAAAAAATTAACCATAATTTTATCAAAATATCACTTAAATACAATAGTATTATCTTTTCATTATTTAAATTTTACAATTGTAAATTTAATAACCTAAATTGCTTACAAATAGATTGACATTAAAGCATTATCTATCTTCCAGACAGTCATAAATTAAAAATCAATTTAATTATTTCTCAATAAATTAATATCTGACATATGTCTTTAAAAAAAATTATATTTACAAAAAATGTTCTTTTATTCTGACATGTATAATAAAATACTACGTAGAAAAATGTTCTATTTTTACTTTTTTTTTTTTTTTTTTTTTAATTTATTTCTCTTTATATATCTCTAAGCACATTTCTTTGGAAATTTTCCTATATAAAATTTTTTCATTACTTCCTGGTTGGCTCAGATTTATAAATAAAAAGCTATTTATCCTTTAATTTCATTTATTTCTCCATTTTTTAAAATAAATTCACTAACTACGTATAGATATAAAGACATCTGTGCATGTGATAAAATAAATTCTTATACATCTTACCCTAATATTTATTCCTTTTATTTATAAAAGGCTTCTAAATTTATTATATAGCCTAGTATTTTGGCACTTTTTTAAAATTCATTTTTTTTAGTATTTTAATTAAATTAAAAATCTAATTCAGATTTTTTATTTTTATTCAATAATAATAATAATATTGTAAATTATTTGATAAAGGCAATAATGTTGAATTTTAATTTTATTTTTTGATATTTAAATATTTTTAACCATTACGTTCAAGTTTATTTATTATTAGGACGACTTAATTTAATAAATTTAACTAGGCATTTAGTTTATTCGTTTATTATTCACTCCATAAAATTATAATAAAATTGAAATTAGATTTTTAAGATGAAATTCATAAGTTATTCATAATATTAGTAAATTTTACAAGCAAAGAAAATTTTTATTTTAGAATAAAAATAGGTTTAATTTAATTATTTTTTTTTACATTATTTGAATTCTGGCATTTAAGAATTATCGGGGTTAAATTTTACCTCTCCCCAACCTAAATATCATAAAACTTTGTCAATTTTAATATCCCTTTGCTCCCTCTTCAAAGGCTAGGTTCAGTTTACATTTGAATATAGCACTCATATCTCCCTAAATGGAGACCAAAAACACAAAGTATTTTTATGTACACTCAACCTCGGTGCTACGGACCTTCCTTTAACAGATTTCGGGTGCAGCCAACCCTACAAATTTACTTTATTATGGTGTATATTTTCAGTATTTACGTGTTTGACACTGTCAGATTGGAAGTATGTTTGATAAAAAACCTGAAGTATTTATTTCTCTGTCTTTCATAAGGTAATTTTTGATATTAGTACTCTTAATGTAACCTAACTCGGTACCTACCAATCAGCTTCATTGGACCGATGTCCCCCCCTTTTTAATCTGTAGTACCGAGGTATGAGTGTATTTGAACTTTACTCCAACAGCTCATTGTCACAGTTTTTTTCAACATAAGCCTATATTTCTATTTTTTTAGATTTAATTAAAAATTAATTAATATTAATTATTATGATAAAATTAACTCAAAAATGAAGAAATGTTATTAAGGAAATTTTAAAATATAATTAGAAAATTTCACTTTTTCTTCTGCTAAAATTTTTATTTTTCATTTTTAATGTTTATCATTTTAATTAATTATAATCTATTTTATCCTGCATTAATCAATTCTTTAAAAAGCTTTTATTATAATTGACTTGATCTTTTTTATATGTCCTGCTGTAAAAAACTTTTATTTACAATTAAAAAGAGATAGACTCCTCTTACTCATCTTCTCTCCTAAGGAGCAAATATCCCACGATCCCTCCTCTCAATCCTGCACTTAGCACTCTTTTGTTTTCAGAACTACTCACTTCGTGATCATTTTGGTATTTCCGAATGATTCATAGAGAAAATAACGGAGAATAAAAAAGGTTCAAAATTATCTTGAACCATTTTACATTGCATTCATTCATATAAAATATAAATCACTTTTTTTAAAAAATTCTTTGGAATGTTATTTTTTACCATATGAGATTTTTTAATTATATTTTTTTCCCCTGTATTGGTCACAAAAAACTCTTGATTTTGGTCGCCAAGCTACAAATACCCAAAAATTAATTATTTTACCAGTTTTCTAGCCAAAATAATAATAAATTTTTCTTAATCCATTAATAATTCCTAAATTTTTGTCTTTTACCACAATAATGCGATAATCAAAAGGCTATCGAAGAGCATTTTTTTTTTTTATTAATATTATCAATACCTTTAAAATATTTTGTCTAAAATAATCAATTGATTAAATTTTTATAAAAACACATTTAATTTTTACCAATAAACTCATATAGCTATAAGAAGGTACTGTAATTACCAAATGTACTAACATTGACATTGCAAGATTTTGATAGGTATCTTGAGATGCATAAATTCGTTCATTTTTGCTTCACAATGTATTTTTAGATTAATAGTTTCAGAGCTCCTCAAGACCGGGCCACTCATGCGCTACTGTTAAATCTCCTTAGGTATTAACGAATAATCCATTGGTGATTGGTGGCCATGTAGGTCAAACACGAACTAATTTATGCACCCCATAATAATCACTATCTCATCGCAACAGTTTAATTTTTTTTTAAAGTCTTTTTCGACATCTGAGTCCATTTAGACTCCGTTCATATTTATTTAAATCATTTGAGCGCCAATATAATTTAAATAAATTCTTGTCGCTCAAGATGGGAAGCGAACCACTGACCTTTGGTCTGTGAATCGAGACCTTTACTTCTGCACCAAGGGACAGGGTTAGTTTAAAGTATTTAAAGAATATAAACGTATTATTATTTTTATGTTTAGAATATAGCCATATAATTATTTTCCTATGGGCATAATTATAATTATTTTCTAAGGACAAATTATTTGAATAACTTTTAATTTTTATATTCCCTAATTCTTTTTGTTTTAGCAACTATTTGCGGATTTCCAATATAGTCCAGAGAGCTCTCTACCAACTGACGCACTTCGAAAAGCTCTAGCAAAATCATTTTTCGATCAACAACGTTTCCAGTTGGGACTTATGGACGACGCTGCGGAATGCTTCGTAAGTTGCGCATAAAAAATTACCTTTTATTTTTCGATTAAGTTATTATTTTGATTGAAAACTTGTATTTTGTTGGATGATAATTTGAAAGATAAGAAACATTTTCCTGATTTGTTTAAAGGTTTAATTGAATGAAGAGAAGACACGCTCTGGGAAATGAATTTGGGGCTCAAATTTCGTATGAAAGCAGTTTATTTTTTAGTAATTTCTAGAAAGGGCGTCTCATTCTTTTATTTAAAAAAGCTTGCGGTTTTTCCATTTTTTTTTTTTTCAAAATCGGCGATTATATATAGATATGTACAATAAATATTCAATTCTATTTGAGAATACCCGTTATCAGCTAAATTTGTAATTGTTTTAATATTTATAAAATTGCGAGAAACTTAAGTGAAATAAGAGAAAGTTGTGCTTAATTACACCACCTGATTACATTAAAATGTGATCAAATTTTAATTATGAACTTTTTAGACGTTTCAATTTTAACAAATTATATATAATATAAAATTATTTCGTTCATATCTAATCAGAAAATAATCAGGAAGAAACAAGGTAAAAAGATACAAATTAACGTTTCCCTTCAAATTTATTTTGTATTTTGCTCCAAGGCCACAAATAATAAGGATAATTTTCTCTTGTTTTTCATTCAATTTACTTATGTGTTTTTTACTTTCCATTTTTTCTTATCTATATATGAATATAAGATAATGAAACCAGAGTAAAAATAAAATAAGGAGCAACTCATAACACATTTAGACCAATTTGTCCAAACTCACGCAGAATTCATATTTTTTCCGAAGGCGTAAAACACGAAAGCTGTTAAAAATTTAGCTTTAACTTTTGTGTGTATACACAAGACAGAGAGAGGCTGAGATCTATCTCTTATTAAAATCATTAACTTATCAACCTGACTCCCCCCCCCCCCCCCCCCCCACGCCCAGAAAAACAAATTTTATTTGTTTTCTAGCTATTATTTTTTTTTTTTTGTTTTTTAATATAAAGAT
>JAAAKE020152681.1:0-17835 GCA_010014785.2 Anisolabis maritima
CAAAAACAAACCACCTCCACCATTACTTCCTAACACAAAACTCTTGAAAATGGCTCCAAAAGGAGAGCCGAAACGTCAAGTTAATCTCAACAATAAACGTGGGCCAACCCGGGAAAACATTATTCCACATACAACCAGCCGCGGAAACCTTCCAGAACATCTGAAGAAAGCATAGAATGTGTGGCCAAAGTGTTGTAATTAATAAAAATAAAGCACAGTTATTCTGAAAATAGACTTTATTTATTAATTAATTAATTAACATATATATATATTAAGATTATTTTTGTATTTTTAGAATCTTTTTGACTTGCAACGTAAAGATATTTTTAAAAATTGAAGTGATAAATTTTTCATTTTACTTTTCTCTTACTATTAAATATAATAGTGCGGGAAAGTAAAATGACGAATATCATAATAATAAATCATTTGTATCTCTCTAGTTTAAAATGAATTCTAAAGAATATAAAATATTTTATTAATATATGTAAATATTTTCTATTTTTTTTTTTTTTTTGAAATACCAGGATGGTTTACTTCCATATCGCTGGTTAGTAATAAAATTATATGGAAATACTGACTAGGATGGCACCACGATCGCATAACCTAGATGGCGTGCACATCGAGGCGTGGCAGTCATCTGGTTTCTCGTTACACTTGTATATTGATTGTACATACCTAGATATAACTCTTTTTCTATCTGAAGAAAGCATAGAATGTGTGGCCAAAGCGTTGTAATTAATAAAAATAAAGCACAGTTATTCTGAAAATAGACTTTATTTATTAATGATAACAACTAAGAAAGCTTCAATTTGATGAATTTTAAGAAATTAAAATAATTATCTTATTAAATATAAAATTTGATGCAAAATTACAAGAGGAAAGTTCAGAGTGGGATGAATAGATAGCTCTCCCCCCCCCCCCTTCCCCATGAGTCAGTTCACTCTTGAAAATGTCTCTGGATTACTTCAAGCTTCATTCGATAAGTAAATTAAATAATAATCAGCGCGATTATTTTGTTTTGGTCACAGTAAATTTTTTCCAATGATCACACTAATTTATTAGGGCTATTATGGGACAACAAAAAGAAGTTTCGCAATTTGCTCGCCCCCTAAGGGTTTTTTTCTTAAAGGCCATCGAGAGGTGGAGGCCGCCCTTATCTTTTTCTTGACCTCATATATTATTATATATATCCTTTGACCTAAAATGACCCTGGTTTAAGAAAAAAAAAAGAAATTAACTTGACATTTTACGAGTTGTTTGGTATTTAATAGCAACATGTTTGACATGAATTATTTACACAATATTTTTTTAATTAAACGCTCTAAGCAATTTTAAAATCAATCTATCACTAATGGCGAGATTTAATTTTTATAGAATTTTTTTTTTTTTTTAATCTTTCTTTCCAAAAAATATTGCCTAAAGTTATTGAATGAATGAAAAGTAATTGGGATTTCCGTAATCGGATTTGCAACGGATTTGAGATTATCTGAATATATTACGATGATGAAATTGAGAAAGAGAAAGAGAGAGAGAGAAACTTATATGTGATCCTCTTGTTGAATTATAAAACTTTTAATAATCGATTTAAAGTTTGTTTGTTAACTTATTGTCACAATTTGTTGAAATGTATATAAAAATATTACTGCGTTTCGGTCTTTATTTATAAATGAATATGACTTTATAAAAAGAAAATATATTATAGAGAATTGAAATTATTTTATTTGAATTATATATTAATTTTTAATAAAATATCCGTCTCAAAAGTAATTAGACAACGCTATCTTTTGTTTTATCTTAATAGATAATTTGAAAAAGGTAAATAAAATCCAATAATAGTAAATTTCACAATTGTTGCAATAATTTTTTCAAATCTTTTACGGTCACTTAGACTCAATCATTAATTATTTAAATGAAATGATAATATTAATTTTAATGATTTGGGTTTTTTATGTAACTGTCCTAATTACCTATTAAGATAAAACAAAAGAAAAGATTTTTCCAATTACTTTTGGAACGGATATTATGTCTCGATTGTTACTGATTGTCATTTATTTAAACTTGGTTCGTATTTTTTTTATTTTTTTTAGAGGATTTAACCTAGGATCACTGGTCGCATGTCGGTGGTTTGATGCAAAGCCGGAGACCCTGGGTACTCATATCTTTTTTTTGTAAATTATTACTCTATCCTGATAAAAATCTAAAATCTCTGATAATACATATCTATGACATACATATGATTCCCAAATGTTTCATCAAAGCAAAAGAGAGAATCCAATTAGTAAATAAATAACGTTTTTTATTCATTGCTTAAATTTATTGGGAGATTTAACAACTGTGCTTGAGTGATCCATCTTGAACAACAAATCGAAAACGTTAAACATATTAGAAATGATGTCTGCAAAAATTGGAAACTGGCAAAGATCTAATACGTGTAATCATATATCAATCATGAGTTCGTTTCTCGCCCTCAGGAAAAAAATTCATTTAATTCTTCTCCATTCTCCATTTAGTTGTGTCAAAAGAATGTGCATGGCCGAGGAGTTTCTGCCCTTCCCCACCCCCCTCCTCATTTAAAATAATCTATGTCACTATGATGTCACTCAACAAGCAATGCAATCAGTTTTTGGCAGAAAGATTTGAAGCTGATTGTACAGTGATAAAAGATGAAGAGAGAACTGTTGTCGAAATGTCGTTGTTAAAAACGTAAATACAATATTTTAATAAAAAAGACTACACATTTTTTGTATTATTTCTTTACAAAATAAAGTCTAATTTTTCCAGGTTCAATGATTTTATCGAATTTTTGAAAAATTTCGTTGGTATTTTTGACCAAGATTAAGTTTACAAGTCCAAATAATTTTTTTATAAAAATGATAAAAAAAAAAATTGTGTTGGCATTTTTAACGACCTCCCCCACCACCTACTTCGTTATGCCCTTTGTCAAATTATTGTAATTTTGTCATTTGTTCTCCGGGATCACTTTTGCCAATCTATCAAAAGGTCGGTATAAAATAAATTTATTTTTAATTTAAAAGAGCATATTTTGAACATTAATAAATTATCATGTACATGTAAACACTGCTTTAAACAGTATTAAAATAACTATTACAATATCAATATTAATAATAACCCCTTCCCCCGAGGCCGAGGGTTAAAGATATTGACATTGTCAATATTGATAACTTTAAAAGAAAAGGGGTGTGGGTTTCGATCCCAGGCAATCGGATGAAAATTGAATTTTTGAGTGATTTTAGAAGGGGGGATGAAAAATAAGTATTTCTACACCCGGGCCTATATGAATAAAAATTTTTGCAACGGTTGGTAATTAATTTCAAGAGAGAGAGAGAGAGAACGCGGAACTTTTTAATTTTTAATATTTTCGAGAGGCGAGGGAGAGGGGCCAATTGCAAAATTTTAACCGATGACGAACTTTTTTTACCAAGAAGGAGAAATCGTGTGCCTTTTAAAGGCAGATTGAATCCGGATGTAGGCGGCTTGGCAGGTAGGTAGATAGGTAGGTATCTCTCTCTCTCTCTCTCTCTCGGTAACGGGTTAAGCCGGGCGGGTAACTCGTAACAGGTAACTGGCGAGCGACCGCCAACTGACTGGAAATGCCCACAACAAGTTTACTTCCAAGTGGTATGCAGGCTCGTTCATTTTTTTTTTTTTTTTTTTACTTTTTTATTCACTTGCTTAATGATTAATCAACGAACGGACCATTCATCCATTTGAACTCGATACATAGATATTTTGTAATATTAAAAGTCCTCAATTATTCAATTAACCGTCTTATACCTAATTAATACGACTAAAAACATATATGATGAGAGATTTTTTTTTTTGAAATTCCATTAATAAAAGTAGCTATTTATTTATTATATAAATTAAAAAAATATTTTTGAAAGTAGAGGAGATTATGTGAAAGAATTAAAAACGTAATCGCCATAAGTGGATTCAGAATTAAATTTTGGTTTGGGAAAAAAAAATATTTTTAAATATGAAAGTAAATTTTCAAAGGTTTTATAAAGAAAATTCACAATTATGAATCAGGACTCCGGGCAAAAAATTTTCGACCAAAAAAAATTTTTAACTTATTTACTTAATCTTATTGCTCCGTAATAAAAAATAAAGACCTCTCGTTTATGAATAGAGCCATAAATATATAATCATAAAAATTTTGCATGGCAGAAAGATATATGCATGCTGGTGCCAATATATTTATTGAAATGTAAATAATGCTTTATGCATTACACATTATATTATCTATTAATTATAAGCTGTGAATCTGACTAACTTAAGAACTTAAAGCATTGTTTACATATAAATCCCCAGGCAAGTACCCAGGAAATTTTTTCGGAGGGAGGCTAAACTAATTTCTGGCCATTTTAGATGGGCCAGGCCTATTTATTTCCGAATTAAATCCACGGTAAATAGTGTAAACATGAGGAGGGCTTGGCTATAATGAGGCCTCAGTGGATATGTTAAGGTGCCAGGAATGATTGTAAGTGTTAAAAAAAAAATATACATGTTTTAATGGATAAAAGCAATGCGAGAAGCTTAAAGCATAAATTGCATGTAATAGAAACACTAACTGAAGAAAAAGATAGTTACTAGTTTTTTCATTTGCACAAATTTCTTTTCTACTGGCGCAAGCGTATCTATTTCATGCTCTAAGAATTTTGCATTGCAATGAGCATGAGATGGCAAAAAAAATTGGAAAAAAAATTTTAATCAAAATCTATAGAGCGATTTTGAGAAAATCAAAAAAAAAGTACATCGTTGAAGTACTAGTACCGGTTGACCGATTTTATTGACAATTTTGCTCTCGCATGATAGTATCTATTTTAATTATATTTGAGTATCGAATGTTTTTTTCATTTTTGAGATATTTCGTTCATAATAAACCATTTTGCAATTTTGCAAAAGCCATTTATACAATCAGCTCCACCAAATTTTCTTTCCAATTTTGTAAAAAAAAAAAAGGAAAGCAACTCTCTACATTTTACAGATATTTAAATAAATAAGGACAGAGCCGTCAGACGTCGAAAAAAACTTTAAAAAAAAAAATCTTGCGAGAAAAGAAAAAAAATTTGTGAATATCACCTCTCCTGTGCCCTCTCCCCAAACGAAAATTCCAGCTAACCTATTTTAAAAATTAATAAATAAATAAAAATTTAGTAATTTTTACTTTTATTTTAAATAAGTTGGTAACCCGATTTTAAAATTGGAAATATATTTGGCAGCTAATAAAAGAGCAATTAATGTTCAACCGACATAAAAGAAAAAATGTCATTTTTACACTTTTATATCATATATATATATATAAATTCATTAAAAATTGAAATCAAAAAAATCTTTTCTATAGATCTATGGCTTCAAAAAATAAAATGATTTTTAATATGGTAAGTTAAGAGTATAATTAAAATTCTTTTTTTAGGTGTTATATTTTAACCACAAATCTGAACATTGTATTAAATAAAAATAATGATATAAAAAGATTTTTATAATTGTTTATCATTATTAAATATCGTCACCATCATTTTAATGAAGTAAATTTATAGAAAAATATAATTTTTCCAAGAATCATTTGGATAATTATTTAAGGTAAGTTAAAATTTTATTTTTCAGAAAATCTGAAGCCTGTTTAAAGATTATTTTGATAAAATCTTTAATATCATCTATATTCAAACATTGTTATGAACACTATTTAATCGACCGTTATAAACAATTTTTCTTTCAAAAAAGATTTATCACAAGTAAACTTTATCGTTTAACTTACATTCCAACATTAATTTATAAAATATATATTCTATATGTTGAATGAATAAATTATTATTTTCGATAAAAATATATATAATTTTTATTTGGCCATTTTGAGATTGTTTGATAAAAATGGCAACAAATATTTCATTAATTTTTAGGAGGTTTTTATTTATTAAAGCTCACTTAGAAAAAAAATCGGAGTATATATATATGGAGATTTTAATAAACAATCAATAAAGTTTCGTTTATTTGATTTCATATTGAGTCATAAAGTTGATTTTAAGAGTTTGTGATGGTAAATATTCAGGATTTTGGGCAGAACAGACGAACAAAGGCTCTTGATGCTATATGAATAATGAGAAATTTCATGTCAATTTTATTACTCAATCATCAGTCGACTAATTTAAAAAAATGTCCAGAGAGTTCATATTCATACAAATTTAAGTACTTATGGTGCTGTGCTCTTTTTTTAATTAAATGACTAATAATGTGGCAATAAAGTTGATATCAAACGTCTCACTATATATATAAGCTCTCTAGGAAGATACTCAAATTCTATTTGATAAATAGAATTTCAAATTATAACTTTTAGCTTTTTTATTTTTTGGACAGCTTTTATTACTAATCTAAACTAAAAACTATTCTCTTTTTATGAATTAATTTTAATTAATAATGATTGTCTGTCATTATATTTAAAATGAAATCCACCCATTTAGATATTATAACAAACATAAACGTCAATCTTTAATTATGATGGATGAAATCAATTTAAGTATTCAAATATGTGATGGTCACATTAGATTTTTTGAAATATTAATATTAATAATAAAATGATTGTTTGGCTAATCAAAAGGAAAAAAATATAAAAACTCACTGAGATATCTTCCAACCAGCAGCAGGAGACACCAACTGATAAGTGGTTATCCACCTTTAACAAAGAATTTAAATAAGTATTAATAATAAATTAAATAAGAATGAATTAATAAGGAAATTTTTTTTTTAAATAAGTTTTAATAAAATAATCTAACCTAAAAAACAACAATATGCAATTTTATTAACTAATTAAACGATAAGTTTATTTTTATTAACAAAAATATAAAATATATTTGTTTTAGATTAATGAATGGAATAAATAAAGCAAATAACCTGAATTTTGTAATTGTCGCTTGACAGTGCATTTCACTCACATCTCAACTGATGATGAAGCACCTCAAGATGGCGGAGCAATTTTTCAAAAAAATAAGATAATTTAAATTCAAAAATGGAAAAAAAAAATTTTTTTTATTTTTTAATTATAAATACGATTTTTGCTTTTCCTTAATATTCCAATAATAAAAATAATAATAATTTTATTTATCCAATGCCACACAGTGGCTTGTGGCGTTTCAATATACACTATCTTTACATAATTTTACATCACCCTTTGCACTTTTATATTTATCATTTCTTCCAATTTGTTTAGGTTTTTTCATTGATCTTGTTATCACTAAGTCCCTTCTATTATTCGTTCAGCTCCTCTTCAGTTTCGTTTCTCAAAATCTCACTTTTCTACTTTGAATATTTCTTTGTTATTTAATAATAATAAAATGAAATATTTACTTCGGTTCTAGGCAATAAAAATTAATAAATATTTTATTAGAGTCCCGCTGTTTGGTTTTTGAGAAAAAATGCCAACTGAGTCGACGTTCAAGGCTCATGTACAGGAAGTCCCGTTACGGCCCTTTTGGTATTTTTCAAATTAGGGTGATAGATTAAAAGACCGAACGGAGCAAGAAACACTTTCAAAACATAGGATTAAATTTTTTGCTTTCTTTTCCCACTGCCCTACAAAATCTTTAATTTCTTCTGCAGAATGGGAAATATTTCATTTTTTCCTCTCATCGCTATTTATATTTATAGAGACAAAGTCATATTGTTACCAAACAATTTTCTTCCATACCCTCTTTAATATTTTCCTTTTGTCTAACGCCTTTTTGTTATAATAATTACTAGGCGCTTACTTTAACCAATTTTTACAGCAATTCTCTAAGTGAGGAATTTATTCATAAAGGTAATAGAATTTTCTAAATGCATTTTTGGTTTTTAGCATTAAAATTCTCAGCCGAAATGGATGAAACTATTCATAATTATTGTACTAGAAGAAGAAAATTAGATATATTAAAATTTGGAGTCAAATGGATAAAGAATAGACGAGCCGAACAATTTAACAATTTTTTTTTGTGATTTTTTAAGTAAGTATACATTTTATTAAAAAAAGAATAATCAAGTAATAAATTTAAGAATTCATGAAAGATGAAATCTACAATTACATTTACAAAAGAAGTTTGCTTAATTATTTTAGATCAGGATTTCCAACAGGGTCCATCTTGACCTAGGATTAATACTGACTTAAGAGATCAAAATATGAAATCGCGAAACTTTTATTCCACACACACATACCTTAATATACAGTACAGTGGATTTCAAAAGAAATATACATGTGATTGCTTTATCGTTTTTAAATAGGAATATGGAAATTTTTTTATTAAAAAATATGAAAATTTCCTGTTCTTTTTAAAGACAATAAAAAAGAGACAGAAACGTGTCCTTTTGAAATCAACTGTACATATATCCAGGCATGAATGGAATTTTTAAGGGAAAATATTGTTGCCTCCTCTTAAATGCAAAAAAAAAAAAAAAAGAAATCAGAAATTATAATTAGGATGTCACCTGCAAATACATATTTTTTCATCTTGGTCCAATTTTATCTCATTTTTTTTTGCGAAACTTCCTGTATTATATAAAAAGTGCGGGTGCGAGAAGTTCTAAGGGATCTTAGTCTGGTGCCAGAAAAAACCGACATCTCAGCTAGTGATGCATAAAAGTCTTTGTTCTTCTACTTATTTATTTTTTTCTGAAAAAGAACTTAGAAACTTAATTCCTTTTATTTTTTTTAGAATACATAATTTAATGTAAAAGTGATTATAGATTTACATTGAATTATGGCAGTCAAGTTGGAGCAGCGACTATACCAATGAAACTCCCAAATTTCACGTTTCGGTCTAAATTTATTGGACCATCATCAATTGACAAAGAGTTGTTATAGATAAATATTTATTTACCATATACATTTAAAAAATATATATATATATATATATATATACATTGTTTTAAAAAAAATCATACAAATTATATCGCTATTTAGAAAAAAAGAAAATTTTCATTAAGTGAACAAAACAAATTTAAATCAGAAAAAAGCTTTAAAAAAATCAGAATGTATTGAATAATTCAGTAAATTTAGTCATTTTATAGCTCTATATAAATTGAATATATTTATTCTTGTTTTATAAATTGTATTATCACTCTTTTTTTTGCGCTTTAAAGAAGAAAAAAAGAAGTATGATATTTAATAATCCCTCCTCCCCTTTTGTCTGAGGAAGGAGCTTATTTATAATTCGTTATCGAACAGACTCCGTGCTTTTTTTTGTGAACTTGAATTTATTATATAAAAAAAAAATCCATATTGCAAACATGATTTAATAATAATGGTGTTCATTATTTTACAACGCGCGTAAAAAAAAAAAAATACATTTGTGATTTTTCGAAACCATTTTTATCGTCTCTTAATGATATTGAAAAAATTCATCAAAAAAAAAAAAATGAATAAAAGTTTGTATTTTTATTTAGATAAAATTTGCGTAAATTGATAAAAAAAAAATAAACTGATGTGGTCATTAGAGAACTCAAAGTATATAAATGGTCCAGGTAGAACAAATTTTGTTAAATGCATTTTTATTGTTTATTTTCTCTAAAGAAAAATGAAATTGAATCAAGGAAAATAATTATGAATGATTTTTAAAAGAAATTTTTTTAAGTTGAGACAATTTCAATTCTATTCAATATATGGAATATAAGTCGACTCTTATACCTCAATTTGGACAATTTTTGTTATAAGTCCCTCTAAAAGAAGACATTTTATTTAGCTGAATAAGAAGAATCCAGTTGCTCCGAACCCTTTTCATTCGCAGACCGCCAAACGACTCAACATTTAGTAAGGTAAAAAATTAAAGAAAAATTATAATATAATAAATAAACTTTGGCAAAAAGAAGTTTTTGGAAAAATCTGTTAATTCTCTGCAGCAAAAATTTTTGACGGACTGATAGAGATGAGTTGAGAATCTCTTCTTCCGATGGATCTGTATCATAAGTTGATCGAATTGAGATATTTATGTCTGAAATTTAATATGGAATTTGATAAATATCAGTTCAACCGAATTTATCCGTTCATAGAAAGACATCATGGTTAAAAACAGTTGAGAGCCTAATTCAGGATAAAATAAATATTTTTCTTTAATTGGCTAATGAAATATCGTGCAGTCTTTGTTTTTTAAAAAAATTTATTTATTCACCTATTGAGCCTACTGTTTACGGGAGAATAAAAACAAAAATCGGGAAGAGAAAGAAAAATAGAGAGAAATTAAATTTGGAATTCTATGAACTACATAAAAGATAAAAATAAATATAATTAAGAGGAATTACATCGTTATATTTTTATAAGATAATATAATTCTAATACTGAAAAAATAAATAAAAATTCTCTCAGCATGCAGTGTAGGTTCACAAGAGATCTCAGAAAAACTTTTTTTTTTTGTCTCCGGCCATATAGACTTTTAAACCATTACACTTTTATTATATACGATACAAATTACCCAGGCACATTTATTTAGACCAATTGGTATCCTGGGACCGAACCAATCCCTTGGCTTTTAAAATTATCTATTGGTAATGTCAGTATCTCTATCCTCGCAATATTTTTGTATCAAGTGATTGATAGATAAATATTGATAATTGTATTGTTCTATAATTTAATTTGCTTTCTCAATCGAAATATGATGCATTGTATTGATTTATGTAAAATTTTTTTTCAGATTTGATGAAGATACAATAAAAATATTTGCCGAAACGTAGTCTCTTTTTAAAAAAACAGCAGATTATTTCACAAACCAACTACGGTTAATTTTCAGCCTTATTCTTTTTATTTTCAAAGAAATATTTTTGTTTATTTAAAGAATCTAGGAAAGATATTAACGGTATTGTTCAAGGAGATGTCCCTAACGGTATAAAAAAAGGCCAAACGAAACTGAGATAAGGGAAAAATAATTGTTTTAATTAGGCCATTTAATTTTTATTCATCAACGAATATTGATACTAAGGCGGGGGCAATTTGCAGTTCAAGATTTTCATAAATAAAAACCTAACTAAATTTTATTTATATAAGCTTTTGCCTTTTTGGTTCCTGGAGATCTGAAACGCGAAGATAATTAAAAATAATGAGGTAATGAGTGAAGTAGCCACAATTAAAATAGTCACTTTTTCTTCATAATTTCATAGTAGAGAAAAAGATTAAAGTGGCGTCTGCCTCTATATATTATTCAGCGCCGATGGCGAGGTCCTGATTATAACTATAATAATACAATAATATAAATTACTTCTATCTTTTTAATAATAATTAAAAAATTTTTGTAATATCTCTAATAAATAAAATGTTTTCATAATGGTTGATGATAAATACAAGCGATAGTTACAAGATTATCATTTCTATGATAATATTTAAAAATTAATTTTAATTAAAATTCCTGAATTCAGTTTAAATAATAAAAAGCCCTCGAAGCGTGAAACATTTTTTAAAGGATCATAGATCCTCCAACCCCGATGTCCATTCACGTTTTTGGTATTTTCTAAAGGAATTTTTCAATAAAATTTTATATTAACGATGTGAAAATAGTTTTTATCAAAAAAAAGAAAAAAAAGAACGTCCTTTAGAGAGAAAAAATTAATTTTTAGTAAATCCCAAGAAAACCAGCCAAGGCAATTAATGTAATAAGATCGCTATGGGACTAGGGGCTTGTATTGAACTAGAAGATATTAAAACAATAATTCAAGAATATAAAAAATTCCCGGTTTAGTAGTTCCTTGATATTTTGGATGGAAATAAAAAAACAACTAGAGAGCGCACAACTTTCTCTATCACGAGCGGAATGAGTGTGGAAGGAAGTTTGTGTTCTTTCCACTTACTCCCAGAAATTTGGAAAAGGAGGAGAAGTGGGGCTCTAACCCCGGAGCTCAGGTTGTTTGGAAAATAGAAAATTATTAAATATAGTGTTCAGACTAGGCTTTTGATTAGTACAAAGTCACGAGGAAAAAAAAAAAAAAAAGAACGATCCTTTCAAGACAATGTTAACAATTTTTTTAGCACAGGAAAATTTTTTATTTTATTTATATTAGTACAATGGTCAGCGCTCTATTTTTTTCTTTAAAAAATAATATATTAACCTTTCTGGCACGCAAGTTTTTTCTGGCGCCAGTGTCTATTCACTTATAAACATCGCTTTATGGTTTTCGTTATACTTTTTTTTTTTTTTTTCCAATAAACATTTGTTTTATATTAAAACTTTTTTTTTATAATACATTTATAAAAATATTGCTCAAAATTTGTTTTTATTGTCCACAGTTAATTTTGAGCCATGCAACTTTAAAAAAATTTGGAGGAAACTATGGATCGGAACTCTATAATTACAACCATTGAAAGAAAAGTGTGTCAAAATGAACGAGTTTTTTCATCAAAAGGAATCTCCTAACTCAAATGGACAAGATTTTGTGCCTGAACGGGATGGCAGTATTTATTTTTAAAATAAATAATTGTCTTAAGTGGCTCCTACATGATAGTTATTTATAAACTAATTAATTTGGAGTTTAACAATAATTATTTTAATAATATTTAAAGAAGATGCATAGTTGGTCAAAGATGTGTAGAAGTTATAATTAATAGGCCAGAGGTAACATTTCGGTTCTCAATGGGACACTCTTCAGAGCCAGGCCATTTTAATAATAGTTATGTTGCCTTTAGTTTTGAATTTATATTATTGATTCTCTTATTAAAATTCTTATTCACATTTCTTGATAAAATTTCGTACGCTAAGGAATCCGAACAAAAGAAAAAGAATTAAAAAAAAAAACGAATCTTATTGATGGGAACAATTATGCATGATAGCAAATTAATAATGAAAAATGACGTCATGTCTAAGCAAACGATCTTTACGATTACTAATTATGTGGGATTTTCTCGGCGGCGGCGGCAAGGTCCTTTTACTATCGGTGTGTGTCTCCCATGAGTCAGCCAACTAAACTTTCTCATTAAAATGGCGAATGTCTGCAAAGTTCTTGGAAGCTGAACTGTCTGTCTCTCTTTCTGTCTGTCTGCTTATATAGCCCACCCATTCTTTCTTAGCAGCCGATGATGACTCGATATCTCTGGAAAGAGTGAAAGAGATAGGCAGAGCAGGGACCGGTGTATTTTCTTGTCTTCACAGCCCACACCAATATACTGCTGCAAGGGCATTTGTCTTATGTACAAGTTTATTGTAATGACAATCCAAATACCACTTGTTCCCACTTATTATTTATTCCTTAACTAACCTTCGACGCGAGGAGTTTCCACCTGGATGCATAAATTATAGCACAAATGACACAAATCATTAATTTACTGCCTCTCTTCGAAATCATTTTTATACTTTTCTATACCTAGAATTGGCGTAAGAGTATCTGACGCAGGCAAAAGAAATTCAACATTTTCAATGAGTAACGACATCGGAAAAAATATGAATATTCCACTAAAACAATTGAATTGTTTAAATTTTTTAACCTTTTTTTAGTAATATATCATTTGTATCTTTTTTTTTAGAAGTGATCTTGAGAGCCATATTTTTAAGGTTTATAGATCGTAATATTTGCTCGCCGGAACAAAACCCCTTGTCTATTATATTTGTTCCATGAGATTTGAATAAATTTTTATTCGTTCGCATAAGACCTACCCCTTCAGGTGATAACAAATGAATCCAGGCGTGATCTTGGAATGTGATTTTGGGATACCCAAAGTAACGACTAGAAGATCAGCCTGATCTTTTTACTTTCTCATATACGAAGAATGAGGAAGTATTGTAAGCGTCCAAAAATTCGGTATTGAGCTTTTAATTATTATTGACTCTTGGGACCCTCTTGAGTCTCCTTTTTTCGAATTATGTCTGTTCGTTATGTTCGTTAACTCGAAATAATAAATAATATCAGGATCACTCGAGCATGTTTTAATATAGACCAACCAAATTTTACATACAACAAAATCATAGATTCCTATCAACTTTTGAAATATTTCCGGCAACCGGAAGTGGGTCTTTACCTTAAGCGTTTTTCAAAAAAAAAACGTGCTAACTCGTCTCTATAGAAGTATACGAGAAGTCTCCAGATATTTTTTATACTGATAATCTTGTTTTTAATATAAATATTTAAATATTTATATTTTATTGTTATATTGGTTTGCAGTCCAAATATATAATGTAGGCCTATTTTAATGCCTCTGGTGTGGAGGGAGGAAGGTTTAGCTTTCCTTTAAGAGCTTTATTCTATAAGAATTGAAATTTAGCCAAAAACAAATTTCAAGATAATAAGGATGACATTTTAAAATGGTCTAGAAAGTAAAAAATCAATTAGTCTTTAGAGTCTCAACGAAAATTTTTTGTTACCTCTGCTTAAGTCGTCACCTAGGCTGGAGCTTTAAAAATTATTGCTTTAGGCCGGATTCATAGCTCATGTTTTAATAGATAATTTTAATCCATAAAACAAAGCTTACATGTCAAAAACAGGCACATTACATCTAAATCCTTTCCGGCACGCAAGTTTTCTTTTGGCGCCAATGTAATGACTTGTAAACATTGCTTTATGCTTAGTGCATTAAATTTTTTTATTAAAACATGTGCTGCGAGTAAACTGGGCTTATTGTAATAAGAATAATTAAAATAATAAATAATAACAAAATGTGCCTGCGCTCTTTAAATATCGACGAGCTGATGTTGAACAGACCGTGGAATAAATAGGCCGATTGGATTAAAGTTTGAGAAAGTTATGAAGATAATTATAATCTCATTTTGCATTCAATAGATGTCAAAAAGATCATTAAAAGATTTTACTAAGTAAAGTAAAGCAACATCAACTTTTGGAAACAATCGAACTAAGCAGAATAAAAGGGAGTCAGCCATCCCCCCTCCCCCTTTTCTGCCCGAAAACCTTGTCGCTTCCATCATTTTGTAAGCCCATTGATCTACAGTTTATTTAAATAATGATTAGATTAAAATAAAAGTTAAACACTTTATTTAGATGAATATCACAAAAATGTTATTCAAACAAGAGCAGACATTTTACAAACAAATAAACAAACTTGCCGTAATAAAATACAAGTGTATTGGTGTTGGGATGCTGGGCTTCATGAAGATGAGTAGCCCTTGGGCCCTTCGGTCAGCCCTATTTACGTCTAATAGATGGAAACCCCTCATGTTATAAAACAGTTGTTAAGGCCAATCCATAAAAAGATTTAATAAAACAACTCTGTCAAATAAGTCCAACTTGGTTTCATGGTTTATGGCTCGCCTCTCTCACTTTAATACCACTGACGACTTACAAAAATCACCAAATTTTATTATCATTGAGATTACCGAGAGACTAGCGGGAAAGAAAAAAAAAACTGGGCTGTTTTATCTATTGCCAATCAGTAGCATTAATGTCGTTCCAGAATTACTGATTTAATCAGTTAAAAGGGGCGGATTAAAAGATTGGACTTCGAAGTTAGAGATTATACCCAAAAACACAATAAAGGTGGTATTTATTAAATGAAAAATTAAATTATTTTATGTCATATGTATCTCTTGTTTGCTGGTATCCTGAAGAGAATTCTTTTTTTTTCTAAATACCGTCCCGGAGCCGCCCTTTTGGCGTAATTTTGTATCTTGATTCTTGATAACCAACCACTAACGCTAATTGATCACAAATAATTAATTGATTATTTTAGCAATTAATAATTAATCGGTTCAGAGAAATAAATTTCTTTTTAATAGGATGTAAACGTGATGATGACATTTTGGGAGACACGAAATCAGAGAAAATGGGGCATTAAAAATAAAGTTTCAATTGTGAAAAATTGTATTCCAGACGAAAAATTCAAACTTTGTTTTTTACCTCTGTAGTAAAAAAGTGAGTAATTAAAAAAATGGAAAAGAGCGATATCTATAGTTCAATTACTTATAGAAGAACAATTTGGGCGGAGGGGAGAGAAACACTACCCCATTTTCACTGCTAAAGTGAAGTAAAAATTATAATTATGTTAGTATATTTCATAGGCTTCATGACGCTTCATGATACTATTAAATATACCTATATAAAGTCAAATTATTTTGGATTCTTTTAAGAAAGAAAAATTATAATGGAGGGGAGGATTTCTTCCCCTATGGTTGACGCATGCGCGACGAATGTTCTTTTAGAAATAGATTTATTATATTTTTATTGTCGCTTCCCTTCCTGAGAGACAAAAATTTATTTATATTATATTTACTTATACTTACAATTAATATAATTAAATAAGGAAGGAGTCTAAATCGCCTCAGATGCCGATAAAAACTTAAAAATATGTTTATTTTTCTTTGAGGTTTTTACAATTTTTATTTTCTCTGACCTATTTTTTATATGAAACAGCCGCAATAAATTTCGATATTGATATTTCAATGGAAATGATCTTGAGGCTTAAAAAAGCAGTCCAAACAAAATAACTCACAAAAAAAAAACGTTCGAAGCTCAAAAGTAAAAAATTTTTGAATGAGAAAAATTTATGATCACCCTGAAAAAAAGAAATTTTTACCAAATTTATTAGGTATCCTCAACCTCCCCTCTTACCCTACCGACAAAAAAATTAATAATAATAATAATGGTACATGATTTAAACTTTAAATTATAATTTTTTTTTCAATTTCAAGGCCAGAGTTTATTATAATTCTTCGTTTAATAGAAAAATTCATTGTATAAGAAAGCACCTGTTTATTTATAATTGTTATCCTGCATTTAAAAAAAAGACACTTTTTTCTTTATAAATTAAATAAATAATTCTCCGGAAATTGACAGTAAAATTGGATTTAATTATAATTTCTCACTTTTTTTTTTTGTTTATTTAATATTGACATCGTTTTATTAGTGTGAGTTTAAAAAAAAAATGAAGGTAAGCCACCAAAATGTCATAAAGTAATTTATTTAATTCGAGGTCCAATTAGAGAGCAGCGAGCGTGTGGGGTTCGTGCCCCGGTTGGGTGCCTGGCTAGCCATGCGATCCAAGTTCAAGGGATTCCGAGAAAAAGGGTACGCACCTTTGAACCAAATGCACTCAGAATCTCCCCATCTCTCGCATTCATATATTCAGGTGACATAAATCAAGATTATAATAATGTCAATCTAATTTTTTTTTTAATTTTTAAATAAATAATAAAATTTTTGATTCATAAAAAATTTATTCAACTAAATGATTGAAGAAAATGACGTTTCTACCTTATAATTATCTCGGCAAAGGTTTTTTTTACTTTCGGCATCGAAGCCCATAAAATTGTATTTAATTTGATGATACCCGTTATCCGTCCATATTTATTTAAACTAATTGACAGACAATAAATTTTATCGCTTCGGAGTAGTTCCACTGACCATTGGACCTTGAAACAAGAACCTTATCTCTGTCTACGGATGAGGGGACATTTTGATATTTAGATATAGATGCCCCTGGGGATAGAGGTTGAGGTCTTGCTTGCTTCATGATCTAAAGGTTAATGTTTCGCTTAAACGAAAAAATTTATTTAAATTATATTGGCTATCAATTAATTTAAATAAACGGATTATAATGGTTATTGTCTCAATAATATAATCTATCTTTAAGTGCTTTTAATTCTGTTACAGGTGTGCATAACTATTTTTAGCTTTAGATGGGTGATCCAAAGTGTGAAAACCATTTCTAGAAATCAACCACGAAACGTCCAATAGAGATACACCGTTAAAATGATGAATTGTCGACATTAAACAATATAATTGAACTGGCAAGAAAATCAACAGATTGATGGTTTTTATCTCAAACAATTAATATTTAATGGTAATAAATTTTTTTTATAAAATGGTTACATTTAACCTTTTGAAATTTTCATTCTTTTAATTAAGCGAATTGTTGTATATATATATATA
>JAAAKE020152681.1:17935-31106 GCA_010014785.2 Anisolabis maritima
ATATATTTTTTCATATCTCCATTTTTGGTTGATATCGCGAATAAATTCATCACGATTATCTAATAAACTTGTAATTTTGCATATATTAACAATTAATTAAATTAAATTTTATAATATATTCCAATTATGTGAAATGAACAAATTAACAAACCATTTAGGGCGTTTTTCAAATGGTTCCACCCACTCGGCCAAGCTTTTTTTTTATGGTTTTGTTAATTTTTAATCAAATGTTAATTATTAGATCTTTTGGATCGTATAAATTAACGTTTACCTGTTTTGGATTAGTGAGACTCATTTTCAAACTATGACGTAGCTTCCGGTGAATTATGTACTAAATAGTTGTACTCCCCGAGGCCCAACTTTTGCTTTCAAAAATATATTATTATAATCTATTTTATAACAATAAAATAATATACCGAAGGAGGTGCTCCTTAAATATGACAACCTGTCTGAAAATAAAAGGCTTTAAGGTCATTCGAAATATACCCAATCTGTGACACACCAAGATTTTATATGCGGCCTGAAGTGTCTTGAATTTGTTTTTAAAAATTGAAAATTTTTTGAAAAACAATTTTTCTTCCAAAAATAATATTACAAATATTGATTCAAGATATTTGCTCATTTGAAAGATAAATCAAAATTTTTTCCTAATTTTTGGCTGATATGACACAGTAAATGAATAAATTTGTCTTTTAAACACAGCAAATGTGAATTGAATTTTTCAATTTTGTGCTTCGAAATTTACCAAAGACACACATCATTGTAATAATTTTATTAACTATTTTTAGCCAGTAGTGTAGTAGGATTCTTTTTTGGGGAGAGGGCAAATTAAATTTTTCCTTCTATGGCCTTTTCTTTTTTTGCATGTAAATTTATCTTATTAGAAATTTCATTTGTAATTTTTTCTTGTTTTTGTTGAAATTTTGTGTTGAATTTTTAATTTTTTCCCTTTAGAGGGGGGGGAGGGGGGGTCTCGCCTGAATACGCCTCTGGTTGCGGCCTGCTTGACGAAGCAGACAAATGTAAGTGGCTCGAGAGAAAAAAAAGGTTGAGTAAAGCTACGATAAAATGTATGTGTGAAAATAACCGTTATATCCGTCCATTTTGATTTAAATTAATCGGTATTAGTTTAAATAAATTTTCTCGATTAGGAAGGGTACTTCTGTCGCTTATATCATAAAGCAAATAAAATACTTCTGTTCCAAGGGTCAAGGGGCATGTTAGAATTTATACCCTGAGAAAAATACAAAATAATTCAAATTTTTTATGTTATCTAAGTTTAAAGTCCCCCCTGTGTGATTATTTTATTTTATTTTATTTTAAGACTTTTCGACTCCTTAGGTTTTTAAACAATTTAATCATATTTGTTCAGGACATAATAAAATTATTTAGGTATATTTATGTATACATTGGTATCCAAAATTAAATAAATTTGCGAACTGCCTGAGATTAGATTCCGCATCTCTTGGCTACCAATCTTAACAATGTCTCTAACTTTTTGGTCAGGGGTTTATTTCATTGTTGGAGATTGTCGTGTTTTTCTCCTAGAAAATCTTTTTTATTTTTTTTTAAGTCTCCGCACCTGAGGCCATTTAGGCTTTTATTTATATTGATAGCCAATATATTATATTAATAAATAAGTTTTTGTCGCTCTGGTCGAGAAGTGAACCTCTGAACACCAAAGGTCAGAGCATATTCTTTTTCAAAAACAAAATAATTACATGGAATTTTCTTTTGAAACTCATTCTATATACGACCTTATTCACATAAACTAGTGATAAAAGGTGTTTACATTGTTATAATAATACTTCTTTTCCATGATTAATTTGTGCCTGTTGGGCTTGTGATTTCTTGGAGTAATTTGAAGCTTTTATAATAAGAAAGAAAGATTATAACTCTTCAGGCGTAAATAATTTCCAGAAAAAAAAACAAAAAACCAATTACATCGATCACAAAAAAAAAAAAAAAAAAAAACAATCAGTTTATAATAATAATAATTAATCATTTGCACTATTTATTGAATTCTCCTATCTTTCTTTTATGATCTGGTTGGTAGTAGTTGTGAGAAAGTAAAAACAAAAAAAAAGTAAAATCAATCGGTCAATTTCTCTTTTATGATTTGCCAATCGAGTGGGGATTCGATTTTTCTAGCCAATTGGTTCACTTTTTCTGTCTGATGATGTTATGTGAGCCCCTCGGGCCTGAAAACAGCTCCAAACCAAATGCCGACACGCAAAGCTCTTCTTTATAAAAAAAGAGCGAAAAAACGACAACTGGCGACCTTCTGATGGCCGATGAACTGAACTAACAACCAGCCCTTTTTTCAGGGGCTGTCAAAAGTCATATCACCATCCCGCGGATTTTTTACTTTATTATATTTACTTTATAAATTATTAAATATAAAATTCAGTCCTGGAAGAAACAAACAATTTCGATCACAAGTTAACCGAGCTTATACTGGCACTATCTAAAAATAATATTAATTAAATAGACTTTGTTTCAAGTCGAATTGACCACTAGAGGCATCGCATTAAGAATTCCTTGGAAGATAGGCAACTTAATGGATTTTTCGATTAATTTCTCCAGAGATCCTCACGCATGCTCTTAGATAATTTTCGAAAGATTTAAAGATTGTGAAACTCTATTAATAATTTAATTTTCATCAAGCAAAAAAAGAACGAATCCATCCACCCCATGGTACGTCTCTTAATACAAGTACTAAAGAGCTTATACAATTTTTTAAGTTTAATAAAATCGTTTAAGAAGGAGAAGCATAGGAATATTGTGAGTCACAAAGAACGCACCTGTGAAGGGGAAAGAGAAGATATGGATTGAATATTAATATAAGAAAACAGTTGAAAACAAATTTGATTTAAAAAAAATTAAAGTATTGTAATATATAATAATATATATATATATAATGAAATCGTTACGCTTCAGGTATTTAGTGAAAAATGGAAATCGGATATTTAAGATACTCCAAGGTTCTTAATAAAAAAAATTGTAGAAAAGCAACAAATATGCTGATATTAATCCTGTGAAAAAATCACAAATTTTTATATTATTTGATTACTAGTTTCAGCGATCCTGAAAGCCAAGGAGCTCCGCCTCATGAAATCGTTATATATATATATAGAGCTCTTTGGCTTTCAGGATCGCCGAAACTAGTAATCAAATAATATAAAAATGTGTGATTTTTTTCACAGGATTAATATCAGCATATTTGTTAGCTTTTCTATAATTTTTTTTATTAAAAACCTCGGAATATCTTAAATATCCGATTTCCATTTTTCACTAAATACCTGAAGCGTAATTTTTTTTTAGAATAAAGACATTGACTCGTTTAGATATAAACTAATAGTGTCAGCTTGCAATTCAATATAAATTACATAAATCATCCTCTTCGTATGTAATTAGACTTCCATTTGAACAATAAAACAATTTAAAATTTATTTGTTTAAAGGTGATAAAGTGATTGCTATACCGAACGATTAAGAATTTTAATAACATTCATTGATTATACTAATAATTCCTTAATGTTTGTTCATTAACATAAAACGAGGCTTGTCCAAATTTAATCATGTGTTGCGGAACTTGTGATCAGGTCTCACTCGTTTGTCTGCATCATCAACAAAAGACAAGCGAAACGACGCTAATTATTGTTGTCTAATAAAAAAGAAACGAAAAACAAGTCTGTTCTAATGAAAATTTTATTGCTAATACATACATTGTAATAATAATAAAACAAATTTTTTTTTTTTTTTTTTTAATCAAAGGAAAAAAAAGTTGATCTAAAGGGGGTTAGTATCTATACAAGAATCTACTTAGAAATACTAATAAATAATCTTTTTGAATAAGGTTTTAAATAATTTTAAATTTTTTAAATAATAGTAAAGTTAGCTCCATGAATTTTCAAAAAAAAAATGGCGTTTATAAATAATCTTAAATTTTTAAAATAAAGGAATTGAATGATGTCAAATATAACGATATATATTCTTAAACGAATCGATTATAAAATGAAAATTGATCCAAAGTTGTTGATCTACTGCTGTGAGTTTGTAAATTGAGATTAAATTGTGAACTTTCCTAGAATCGCACCCAGGATCTCCAATCCAACAGAGATAACCCAAAGTGAAGAAATTGAAGTGTAGAAGAAATTTTTTTGAAAAATTTATAAAGTTTAAATTAAATAAAATTTTTAAACAAGAACATAAAGGAAAGTTTTGTTTGCGGGGAAGTAGACATCCTAAATTGTTGAATCATAAGTGAATCGGTTATTTGAGTTGTCTATTTTCCAACAGTCAAACATGAATTTCTGCAACCCATTAATTTCTAAGTTCAGGATTCCAGGTTTTGATTAAAATCTATTACAATGGGAAGTTTCTAATTGTACAGATGATAGACATTGCTTTGTTTTAAACAGCGAAAGGATAATTTAAGTAGGGAGTATCTTGGTTATGTTTTTAAATTTACTAAATAAATTAGGAAATTCGAAAATTTATAAACAAAACAATAACAATAGACCAGGGAAACTAATTCGACAAGCTCTGTCAAGGACAAGCGGTTTCTTTGTTTCTACTTATTATTAGACAAAAAAACCATAATTTTTTTTATATGAATGTGGTCTGAAATTTGTCAAAACACTTATTAATAGTCATCTTCCTAGTGGGCGTATCCAAACAAAAACTTTTCCAGGAAAGGTTATTTGCCAGGTGTACTCTCTGAGTCTATTTTCTCTATTTTGTGTTGTTATCATAGTCAGAGAATGTTTTGTGGAGGAGGGGAAGGACAGCATGCATGTAAATCGAGTAAACGCACTTGTTGTATACTTGGGTACACGCACATTAAACAACGTTCGGGAATGTGTAACGAATTATAAGATCAGGTAAGGAATCACGAAAGGTACCGGGAAAAAAAGAGTTCCACTTCCTTGGATTAGACGATTATTAGAGAAAATTAACTTAGAGATAAAAGCAAAGGTTTTTCTTTTTTTTTTTTTTTTGTTTTTGTTTTTTATTTAATTTTATAAAAGAGATCGTAACGAAACCAATACTTGGAATGATGTAGCCATCTATCGGCACTTTGTGAAATTGGTTTTCGTTTTATTTAATTGGCAAATCATTTATACTAGAGCTAGTATAACTAACTGGTTAATCAATTAATTTTTTAACCGGTTAAAAATTTTCTAGCTCTATTTTTAACAAAGATAACTAAAACACTTGAATCGAGGTGATAAGTTATAATAAGGGGATGTAATTAAGCCCATCGTCATACTTTCCTTTATCTCACTTAAGTTTAAATATAAATATATCATCCGTTTCAAAAGAAATTAGGCACGGCTCATCTTAATGGGTAATTAGGTGATAATTATAATCAGAGAAAATTTTACCCTCCAAATTTTTAAAATATCTTTATCTTTCCAGTCAAAAATGCAAAAAAAAATCTTGTATATATATATAGTTTCTAAATATTTGTTCCTCTGGAAAATAGTGCCTCAACAAATTAAGGTTTTATCAGTTTCCAGAAATTTAAGCCATTAAGAAAGTAAGGCACTTTTTTCCAGTGGACTAAATGTTTTGAAACTTAATAATAATAATAATTAAGACGTTTTTCTGCAACTTCAATTTTACATAACAACCCGTTGCAAAGGGGATTTATTCGAAAAATTAAAAAAAAAAATTATTTTTTTATCCTTTTCGACCTATGAGGCCATATCGGCTCCGTCCATATTTATTTAAATCATTTGGTATCCAATATAATTTAAACAAATTTTTGTCGCTCAGGGCGGGCAGCGAACCACTGACTTTTAGTACGTGAAACCAGACTTCTTCACCTGGGCTGCGTATAAAATAATGAACATGCGCCATCATATTTAGAGATTTTATTAATAACTAAGTAAAGTATGTCTCAATTAATGTATTTCAAAACTTATCTAATTTGAGATGGATAAATTAAATCAACAAAATTGTTAGAGACGTACTTGAAAAAAACTTAAAAATTAAGTTTAGTCCACCTGCGGTTGGCCGATTTTATTTAAATTTTTCTCTCCTTAGTAGGTAACTTGTATATCGAATTAAAGCCTCGATATTTTGTTCACAGATGCACACGCCGACACCGCAGGGATTATTAAGCAAAGACCGAAGAAGAAGTTCACAGACAATTTTCCTTAAATGGCCTTTTTTGGATTCAGAGAGTGCCTTAAAATGGGTATTTTCGATTAAAACTCAACATCGAATATTTCTGCTTTCCTTTATTACTCCTGTACATATTTCATATATTTATTATATAGGCAAAAGAAAGGGCTCCTTGGAGAAGTCAGTAGGGTGTTGCCGGTCTGCATAGGGGATCGGTGTTCGCATCTTGTGCGGTGGAATTTTTTCATTAAATAAAAACATTTAATGTAAACAAATCGTAAAGTATGGATTGGAACATTGGATCCCACCTCAATAGAGCTCTCTATGAGGAAAGAGAGTTGCTGTGACACCCTGTCCTATGGAAGAAACGTTAAAAAGGATTCCCTCTCAAATATACACTCTTCTCAAGGAGTAGACTACATACACGCCGATGCTGAGAGAGCCTCTCAAACTAGGACATGCTTCCTTGAAGAGCTTAGGATGGATTAAAAGGATCGGGTGGGTTAGCTAGCTAGAAATGTATTCACGAGGAGGAATTTGAGATAGGAAATCAAGTAACTCCACAGGATGCCGATAGATGGCCAGAGGCTGTGGTTGAAGTGATACCGGGAACCCGGTAGATGGGCCTGTACAGTCTAAATGAAATTTACAAAAAAACAAATAGGTAAAAGTAAGTAAGGTATAAATATATTATTTTTCTCATTTCTACTAATCCAATTGTTACTTTAGTTTATTATTTAAAATTATTTAAATTTTCTTTTGAAATTTTCATGACCTCTATGTATTTTAAAATAATTTCTTTTGATTATATTAAGATAGCATACAAATTTGAAAAGGGAGTGAAGAGGAGAGGATCGCGATTAGATTTATCGTGGGATTGTTTTTGCAATTTTAAACGGATTATCAGTGTGTGGGGGTGGATTAGCATGTATTCGGATGCAGCCATGCGCTTCAGTTACCCTCAATTAGGGTTTTAGAGTTTGGGGTTGGGTTGGGAGGGGGGAGCTGACGACCAAAATAGATCACAACCTTCCCGGGACTCGTCCGAATCAAACGAGGGAGAGGGGGAATGATTAAATCAATTTTAGTTTTTTAATAAATTTACTAATATTTTTTGTTAAAATTTTTCGAAAAAGACAAGATTAGATTATTTAATTTAGGATGCTTTTTGGTAATTACGTTTTGTTTTTTTACCTTTTATTTATAATTAAAATATCTTTATTATTATTATTTTCCGATTTAAAACATTTTAGGTGTTCTTGGCATTCTCTCCTCTCTAAGTGTAGAAATTTAAGTAAATTGACAAATTTCGCGAATAAGTTTTTAAATAAAACAAAATTCCAAGAAGAAATAACTTACATGGAGATCCTTATGGAGAATATCCTTAAAAAGCAGCAAAAAAGTAAAAGGTTTACCAAAGCTATGAAAAAATTTTTTGGAGTCTGGTCTCTGATATATATAAAATTCGAAGGAAGTGAAATATGGGAAGAGAAGAGGGAGAGATACAAATTCTGAATCATATTTTCGCTATTTTGAAAAAAAAAAACTAATGATGAATAATTTAGGGTTTTTTAGTTTAAATTCATTCCCTCTTTTCTGAAGATTGTGAAAAAAGGATTCCTGTCATACTTTCAAAGGGATGAAACCATTTAGTCAACACACTTGAAATAATAGTGTTTTGTTATTTATTGTCGGTTCATTCAAAGAAAAGTCCGGGTAGTAATTTGACCAGAGGCCAGAGTCCACTTGAGACTTGAGTCTCCAGGAATGTACCCGCCTCTCCTCTAAACACCTAAGTAGGGCTGTAAATACTTTCACTGTGGGAAAAAGATTTTTTTGTTTTGAAAAAACAGTTATCTGAATTATTATCTTTAAATAAACATCTATTTGATAATATGAATTTGTCATTATTTCCTAAACTCGTAAATATTAATAGTTTTTAAATCGTCATTCCTCTCCCCCTCCACTTGGCCAAGATATTGACTGACATCAGTGATAATCTTCAAAGTCAAGGGGAGTGGGTTTGGATCCCAGGCAGCCCGATTAAAATTAAAAGAGAATTTCTAACAAAATTTTAGCAGGATTACAATTATCACATCATTAGGATTTATTTGAGACTCATCAAAAAGACTAACAAAATATTCAATTAGTTAAAATAATAATTTCTTAATAAAAGAAGAAGGAAAGAAAAAATCCGATTTTAAGGAAGTGTCTTTTTTTTGTGGTATCTCGAATAAAAAGAGCCGCTAAGTCGTTAAGGAGGTTTCTCCCTGGTCTCTTGAAAATTACCTGAGACTTTTAGGCCCTTCCCAGAACTCGGGGTCTTTAGGCGCCATCGCCTTCTCACCCCGCCCAATTGGACAAATTTTTACAAACAAGGCTCCATTATTTGTTGACAGCCGAACTGAAATGAATGAAAAAGGAAACAAATATTCACACTTTTTTTTTTACTTTACCTCAATTCTTGATTATTTCATTACAATAAACAAACACCTTTAATTTTTTTTACTAAATTTATTTATTATTTTTTGTAGTGATTTTTCCTGTTACCAAAACTGCACCCGTAGAAGAGTTGCGCCCCTTCGCGTTGGCACTAGTTGGTAACAAGCACAAGAAAAAAAAACCAGACATATATTACAACATTTTGATTTTAAGAATAGGAATGTTTTTGATTAGTTTTTCTATTTCAATCCTTCCAATTTGGAATTAACTTAAATTAAATAAGTAAGTAACAATATAATCACATTTTTTTAGTAAATATGAAAAAATTTCAAATCTATGAGATTTATAATTTAAAAATCTAACGTACATTACACAACTTTCTCTTATCTAAGTTAAGGAAAACTGAGTGATGTGCTTTCACACCAGATTTTTTTCGTCGTGCTCCCAACTGTTCAATTTACAGGCAATTTAATCAATATTGTTAAGAGTAGTTGAAACAAACCTAAAAACATACAAGAGTAGAGTGGTCCCGAAACAATTCTTGGAGGAATAAGGATTAATACATTTCAAAGATCATCTAATAAATAATTGATTTATGAATTTTAGTCAAAATCGTTACAGTGAATTTTGAGAAAATCGAAAAAAAGTACATCAGTAAAGTACTAGTATTCGTAATTCAAAAGCTGGAAGCGACGTGGGTTCCTAAATTAAATATAAGCCTCGTACGTTTTTGAGAAATCTTGTTCACACACACAGACAATTTTGCGAAACTTTTTTTATTCAGAGAATCTCGACATCGATTTTTTTTTTTGCGATCGCAATATTTTCTAAATATTATATATATAGATAAGAGAAATGCCACACCTAAATTCCATTCAAAAACAAATATTGGAGAGAGTAATGTGTTTTTAAATAGTTGCTTCGGGAACTTCTTGGTAAAATTTTATTTAAATACAAATAAAATAAAATAGATAACAAAAAAATAAAATAGTTATTTTATATAATGGAATCGAAATAATTTTCTAAATCTACTTGTACGAAATATTCAAAAACAAAATTTTATTTAATATTTGATGACAATTCGGAAAAAATTTCATTCAATTTTCCAAAAGCTAAAGGCTAGAAGCCTATGAAAGTTTTTATAATTGAAAAGTTTCTTCAATAAGTACAAATAACGTTTTTTTGTCAAATTAATCCATTATTTTTATATAATTTTAATTCATAATTATTGTTAAAAAAAATTTTCAGGTATATTCATGCCGTTTAGAAAAAAAAATGAAATTCTTAGCACTCCTTCAGAGGGCGACACCTCACAGGGAGAATCGACACCACCAAATAAGTCTGAAAATCTAACGAGGCGCCTTTTATTCTTTATTATAAGAAAGAAATTAAATATATTATTATAATAGATATATATATGTACCAATTATAAGTAGTTATATATAGGAGAAAGAACTGGCTTTTCGATAAATTTATTACAACGTAGGTCGACCTAAAAAATTAAATATTTTACAGAAAATTTAAGAAGACAAAGAATATAGTAATATTTGTGACAATTAAAATGTTTTAAAAAAGTATGAGGGAGAAGAATTTTTCTCTTAAAAGTCTGAATATTGCCGATTAGTCGGCTGATTAATTGATCATAAAAAATCTTTGTTTATCCTTTGGACGGTACATCACTATATAAAATATAAAAAAAAACTTAAAATTCTCTCTATATATGGCCAGTGTTGAAAAATTTTATTTAAAAAAAAATTTTATGTTAAAAAATGATCTTTTTTTTTAATAAAAATTTTAAAATCCACTAAAAAATATATGCTTTCTTTTTATATTGGTTTGAAAAACTCCCTTCGGTTTTATTCAACAGATCCCTTTAGAAAAATGGAGGTTTTTAACATCCCAACAGAGGGCGACACTTTACAGACCCTTGGGAATCTAATTCCCTTGTTTAGAGCTTCGACTCACACTCAGAACCAAAAATAAGATTTATTTATAAACAAAAGATCCCAAAATATGAATTATTGATGGATCATGGACTTGAATGAGTCAAAAATAAAATAGAATTTTATAGAAATTATCGTTTAAATATTTTCAAAAATTTTGCCCCAACAAAATTGGCTTTCCTCTGGAAAAATTACGAGTACCTGGATGGTTTTGTGTGACGTCATAAGGACCTCGCATGCCTAAATAAAATAGAAATATTCCTAATATTTTAGCTTTTTAAATAAAAAGTCCTTATCCCAAGAGCACAGGAAGAGCTTCCCATCTCTAAGCGATGAAATTTATTTAAATTATATTTTCTGCCAATTAATTTGAATAAATTATACGGATTACAGTGATCGCATAATTGAAATAAATATCTCTATGCGGAAAAGACTAAAAATAAATAAATGAAAGAGCTACCGAGAGGGGACTTGCTTGGTGCGGGTCTTAAAAATAAAAAAGAAACTTTAGGTGGATAAATTTTAAACTGTTTGAAAAAAATTTGATTTATCTACAAAAAGGAATGATATTATTTGACCCTTTTGTATCTGGTTAAGTTTTTTCCCATTTTCCCCAACTGACAGTATAGTAGGGAGGTATTGTAATCATAGCAATTTTGATTTTTTAAATGTTATCTCTAAAATGAATCAATATATCTGTTTACCAGTCTACATATACTTGTAGAGATAATAGTGAGAATGAACAATTTATATTTAATAAAATAGAATATATAATTAAAATAATCATTTTCTTTTAATTATATTTGTTCCAAAAATTGAAATTATTTAAGAAGATTAAAAACGCGTGAAATTTCATAAAAATCTATTCAAATCAATTTACTCTTCATATTTCATAGAGCCACATCAGATTTTTTTAATAATTTGTTTCTTTGAAACTAAGAACAAATAAAACTATATAAATTCATGATTGATATTGTAATAGATAAAATTTATTTGAGCGAAAGAAAAATTAATTAAATAACAGAATCACAGGCAATCATCTAATTTCGAAGAGAAAGACGAATCTATTCAAGTGGTATTTGTTGAATTCTTAAGTGTTATATATATATATATATACGTATATGAGAGAGTACGGTGATGGTAGAGGGGGTTCCCATTAATTGGTGATAGACTCAAGAGGGGCTCTTGACTCATGGCATGCTGCATTTGACAGATACAAAACCCACCCGTGATAAATAGCCTAAACATATCCATGCATACTATATATATATATATATACAAGGCGGAAGAACATCCCCACCATATTCCCTTTCCCAACAACCCTTGCTTGTTTCCTTCCTTTTTCTCTCAAGTATCTTCCTTTTCTTTCCGCCCCCTTTTTACTTTTTCTTTTTACTTGAACTTTTCTTTAATTCAAATATGGAAGGAGGAAAAAAAAGATTTTTGTTGAAACTAATTAAATTTAGTATTGAGATGTTTTATTAAATGTTAAGCCTTTTTAATTAAGAAAAAGAGATGAAAAATATTAAGGGAGGGTTCACTTTTTTTTTTAGTACTTTTTAAGTTAACAAATTAATGAAAGTTAAAGCTATTGAATTGGTGAAAAAAAGGAAATTACTGGCTGTATGATTTATGTGGTTGTTTTGGATGAATGGCAGCCAAGTTGGAATAGAGAGAAAAAAAAAAATTTTTCTTATATATATATATATATATATTGAATGTTTGATTTTTGTATATATATAGCTAAGAGCGTTTTCGTTTCATTTTGTTCCAGAGCAAACTATGCATGCGCAACTGTTAGAAAATCTGGAGCAATGAATTAAAACGCCATTAATTAAGTAAGTAAATAAATTGTTGTAGTCCCAGAAACGACTAATTTTTTAACGAATAAGGTTTCAGAGTAATTTCTTAATATGAGCAAATTTTGGAAGATAACAAATTTCTCTTTAACTAAAAAAACTATCATAAAAATAAATGATATAAATACACATTTATCTTTTTAATTTGTACCAAAAGTTAATCAGATTGAGCATCATGTCAAATTATGGAATTTCATACAAATCAGTTCAACTGAATTTGGTTTATTTTGACTGACACAATCGATAAACAGTTGATTCTTCGGTTAAATCGTGGTCTAAAATTAAAATAAGAAAAAGTAAAACAAATAGGCGAAATCAGAATTTGAAAGGATCTTATTAAATTCATTTTACGCATCCTTTCGGGATAACATAAAATTTTTTTGAAGAATAACATAAAAATGTCTGATTTTTTGAAGGCTAGTTAAAATTTTGATTAATTTTTATTTTTTTAAATTATCATTTATTCCAAAATCAAATATCTTATCACAAACAAAAAATTTGTCTCAAGATCACCAGTGCTAAATAGAATTAAATGAAAAAAAAAAAATAAAAGCAATAAAAAATTCGGTTTAATATTTTGCTAGAGGAATAATTATTATGTCAAGATATAGAATTTGTTGTGAAATAAATTTGAAATTAGTAAAAAAGTTGGTTGATAAACATACACATAAACCAACACCCTTATATCATTTCAAAGTTGAAGATAACACCTCTTTTGGGAATCAGTGAAATAGATGCATTTGAAATTTTTCTCTATTTCAATGAATTCTCGAGCTTTTTTTATATACCTTTA